>CM024695.1:36468239-36741033 GCA_014182845.1 Corymbia calophylla
TTGGATGATAAAAAATGGTGGAGCCGTAAATGGAGGTGTCCCGGCCAAATCCGCCGGACTTGAACACGCGCGAGAGACTGAAAAGAAAATGAGCTCTTGGATGGTAATTTGCTGCAGCTTTTGTTCTTCTCCTATATGCTCTATGTTTACATTTGATTCTGTATTTTGAACACCCAAAACAAATAAACAAATGAAATTTTTTGAAAGGCATTTTCATTGAATGGTTTTTACTTTTGTGTTCTAGTTTTTCGAGAATATATATGATGTGGAGCGTAACTCGAAATGTACATACCCTTAGGAATTCAGATTGGGGTATAACCTTCGTATAGATGGTAGAAAGCAGAAGTGTTCTATTCTAAGTAAGATTCACTTAGCTATTGAAGTAGATTTGCTAAAGACAAAAGGAAAAAATGAAAATGAGCTTCATATTGATCTTTCTTTTTTCCTCACATGAAAATTGCAACCACCTGCAGGAGTATGGTGTCATTTCCAGACAATTCATTTCCAGAAGCAACCCGCATTAAAATCTAATATAAACATATATGGTCACTTTAGTAGTATTACCATTTTGTTTAAGGTTTATTGTGCTTTAATCAAATTTAAGCATCGATAGATTTGGAGGTTCCATGTGATTTAATTAGACATACGGACCTCTGGAGTGCCAAAACTTGGCATAGGGAATATTTAAATGCCAAAAGTTACAAAATGTACACTTAAGTGCCAAAATCGGAGCAAAATGGATCAGTTAAGTGCTAACGGTGAAAAATTCCGGCCAAACTGCCACATGTCCATTTTCCGGTGAGTTTATTTGCCGACGGGGCTTTTTTTAAAAATAAAAAATCCACATGGCAATTTTAATTAAAAAAAATTGTCCACATCGATTAAAAAAAAATTAAAAATCGATATTATTAAAAAAAAAAAAAAAAAAAAAAGAGGAGAGGGATCCGGCGAGGGGCGTGTAGCCCCCGCGCGCAGCCGCCGTTGTCGCCCCACCATCATTGGGAAGGGCTGGCGACGGTGGGCGAGGGTCGATCGGGGATCGCCCGGCCCCGGCCGCATGGCCGATGACCCCGACGAGGGTTGCAACTCTCCCCCAAATTCGGTGAGGGTCACAGGCCTCGCCCGCCCGAGCCAAGGGCGGCCGGTGACCCGCCGGATCGGGGGAGGGTCGCGACCCTCGCCCCACCGGGAGGGGCCCATAGGCCCTTACCGTCGGTCGGCTGGGGGCCCGGCAACCCCGGCCGACCCCGCCCACCGTCACCGCCCTTCTCGGCTATGGTGGGGCGACAACGGTGGCGGCGGCGGCGAGGGCTGCACGGCCCTCACCGATTTTATTAAAAAAAAAAACAGAGAGAGAGAGGAGGGGGATCCGGCGAGGGCCGTGTAGCCCTCGCCATCGCCGCCGGCCCTTCCCGGCGATGGTGGGGCGGTGGCAACGAGGGTTGCATAGCCCTCGCCGGATCCCCTCCCTCTCTCTCTCTCTCTTTAAATAAAATCAATTTTATAATAATATATATTTTTAATTATTTAATATTATTTAATTAATAATTTTGAAAATCCACGTCAGTGCAAAACGACGTCGTTTTAGCTAATTTTTCGCCAACTCAGTTTCCGGCGAGCCACGTAGGCAAGAAAAATTAATAAAAAATTGACACGTAAAATTTCTGGGAGAGTTCCAACGACTTGGCACTGAAGTGATCCATTTGTTTTGAAAAATGACACTTAAGTGTACATTTTGTAACTTTTGGTACTTAAGTGTCCCTTTATGCCAAATTTTGGCACTTGGGCTGTAATTATGCCGATTCAATTATAAGCACAGGACAGACATTGATAGCCTATACTTTCACCCACTCTGTGAATTTCATTTTGCTTGCCACCTCTTTTGACCCCCAACTCTTATAATGCTCGGAGAGTTTTGTCTTCCTGTCAGGAATACCTGACAGACAATCTTACAGCGTACCTATTCATTCTCAAAGGACAGAATGGTATTGCTAGATACAGTCACACCAATGCTGAGCATAAATTTTCAAACAACTGAGGGATTGGTTGCTTCCATCAATCTCCTCGTTGTTAAAGTTCAAACCACTATGCCTTGGTCGTTGAGAAATCTGAGCTATTTTTCTTGCACATTTAACTCTTCTGGACAAGGATGTCTGCTCCTAATCAATTCGTTGACGACCCTATTTTAGGAAAGTGACTTTGCGCTGCTAAGACTCTCGTGCGCTTTTTCTTCGTTATCTCTTCATGCAATTCGTCTATCTGCAATTTAGTCTTTTAATGTATGCCGTAGATTGTCCGTGATTTTATTCGAAAATCTTATGCACTCGGTTTAAGCTACTCGGTTTACCGACAGCTGACTGTTCCCTTGAAACTCTGTTGGGTGGGGATGTAGCGAGGAAAGCAGACTTAATCTGTTTCAGATATAAAAGCAACAAGATCCAATTCGTAAAAGGGCAAATGCTTGGGGGTATAAAAGTCTAACAGCGTAGGGATTCAGAGTATATCCGCGGTTGTCCTCCCATCTAATCCCTCAAAATCGAGTAGTTGAATTCAGCTGGAAAAATCCTTTTGAAGTTTCTACTTATGCCAAGAATAAAGCTTCCCTTAGAATCTGCCTACCATACACCATTTCAGGTTTCCATAAGTAGAAAACTTCAAATGGAAAGAATGTTTAGCCTTTAGTCGATTTGTTCCAAGGATTCCGAATCTCCAAATGAGGGAGATTTATGTTGATATACTTTCCTTTGGAACATCTCATCTATATAAGATAAGGAATCCAATTCATGCCACTAGCCGTTGCACGAGAATATTATTTCCTTCCTAGCCATTGTATGAATATCTATAAATAAAAGAAAATAATTACAACCACAACTTTGGTTCTTATTGATAACATCTAATTGTATCAGACTTTCCTCCAGAAAAATGCTCATCATCAGAATCAAAGTCTTTACTATGGATAAATTTCATCAATCTTCAAAATTGCTTTGGGAATGTTTTCTCAAAACATTTACTCGACATTGTGAAATTTTATAGGATTATTACCGACTGTTTAAAAAAATTAAATTATCAAATAAATATGTGATTTATTATTGAAATATTTTAACACAAAGAATCACACGTCCCCATGAAAGTGCGATTTCATTTGCTTTTGGGAAATTTCTCGGATCTAAGAAAAACGGAGAAGGAATTGAACACAAAGGAAGATCTATTTACCCAGAATAAAAATTGCAATAAAGACATACTGAGGGTGCCTCTCATGCTCTGTGAAGGGCAAGTGGCCGACAAGAGGATTCAATCATTTTCCTTTGGCTTGACCTATAACCAAGAGGGTTTGAATGAGAGATGAAGAAGGGGAAGTTTCGGGGCTGCTCACCAATTTAGCCGGATCTTCAAGGAATCTCGATCTCACCTAATATTAGTTTTTGCTGTGGGCGTGCCGTCCTTGAACAGGAATTCAATAAAAAAACATATGATCATGCTCAAAAGAAGTCTTGGTCTTTTTATATTAATTCTTCACCTAACCACACTAATGAAAAAAAAAGAAAAACATAATCTCATTCTTTTTATATTAGCTCTCCACCTAACTACAAAGAAAAAACATTTTCAGGCTCAAAAGAAGTCTCGGTCCTTTTATATTAGTTCTTCACCTAACCGCACAATTGAAAATAAATAAATAAAATTATTAGGCTCAAAAGAAGTCTCAATCTTTTTATATTAGTTCTTCACCTAAGTCATTTTTCTAAACTACTCATTTTTTATGAAACAAATGATGCCTAAAAGATGAAAGCACATGAAGCACTTTCAATGCATTTCGTCAAAAAGTGAAACTTTTAAGAAAGGGATGAAATTGAAGAATTTTAAGGGAAAAATGAGATTTATTTTTATTGATTTTGGACAAGAGTGTAATTGACTATAAAACTTAAGGATTTGAAATGTAGGTACGAAAATTAAAGGTTGCGATGAAGATAAAGAGTACTGGAATTTAAAGGTATATGAATGGTAAATTTGCAAGCTACTTAAAAGCGCTTTAGATTTCTCACAAGTTATTTGTTAAATATAGATGAAAATAGGGGGTTGGTTGTCTGACCAGAGTAGATCTAGACACACGGGCACTATGTTAGAAAACATTTTCGGCTCTGGAGGTTTGCCGGGTGTTCGGCACCCCAGACACTTCTTGGCTGAGTGCTCGACTAGTTGCCTGGTTTGTCTAGGCGTAGCCGGCTTCTCGCATTCTTCAGATGTCCGTCTCCATTTCCAAACCCCTTGAGTGTCCAAAAACATCTATCTCGTGTTGATTCCAATTCAAATAAGATTAATTTTGAGCCATAATCAAGGAATCTCCATCTTGGCGAGAAGTCCAAATTATCCTCTTTACTCATCATCTCTCTCAAGCCCCATTGGTCTCCTCACTTGATGTAGATGCTAATCAAGTCCAAGGATGCTAGGAGTTTTGAGAAATTTACCATTGTTCGTTTACGTTTTATGATCTTCCCGACCTTTCGATTTGTTGAAGTAAGTCCTTAACTTTGCCCAAGGAGCATTGCAGCTCTCGAACATTTCAATGGTATTAAATCACTGAGGTTCCTAAATTATTTTAAAAATTCAATATCATTCTTAAATTCAAAAAAAGGTTTCGGATAAGGATAAAACCTCTCTCTTAACAAAACAATGTGCTTTCTTCCTGATTCAATCGATATCGTGTGAATGGAGAATGTGGATTGTTTGCTATGCTTTGACAAGCACAGCAAAATCCATACTTAGCTAACATATTGGGATGATAAATACGAATGACCTTTAAAGTGACTGAGCAAATAATTTGTTTCAAATTATTGACCAAAAATAATAATAATTTGTTTCAAATGAATTACACATAAGAAATGCCTGTGTATTATTTTTTTTTTATCGTTTAGAATATATGTATTTCTCACATGAAATCCATTTGTATAATTTTTTTATCCAACGGCTTTAGTACATTGCTGTCCATTGTAGCAATTTTCTTTGCTAGTGGATGACATTTGAATATACTAAACTGAAGTTCTAGAGATGGATCAATTACACAACTAACCAAAAGTGTAAAAATCACGTGAGAGCGGAATGCATTGCATGTTGGAATAGAGTTCTTGGACCTAAGTAAATTGATTCATAGTACAATTATGATCGTGCATGTTAGGCAAAAATTTAGATATCAATATCGCATTGCCATCAATTATTGAGTATTTCATGTGGTTGGGGCATTTAGCGTGCTAATCGATGAAGCGGTAATGAGCTCTATGGCTAATTGAATGGTCATGTCAGAAAAGGTAATAAATAATGCAATGCACGTTACACATTTATATCAAGATGCTACATTAGAATAAGATTCAAATAAACTAGTATCTCAAACGATTATATCACACAAGCTCTCTCTCAATTGGTGAAGCTGAGGCTTCATCTCCAGTTTCATCAACGAAGAACGATACATTTTGAATTATTGACCTCAATCTTTTTTCTCAAGACGTACTTATTAACAACGTAGAAGAGATTTGATCATAAAATTTTCAATTCCTGTCAAAATGGATTGATTGGTCCAAGTATCGATGGTCTTGTGAAGTCAGTTGTTCAGGACTTAGTGGAATACGAAAATCAAGAGTCAGATCACCATCGCGTTTCCAACATGAACGGAGTCTTGATGGCCTGTGCACTATGATATTCCCCATCAGAAAAATCTGTTTTTCCATGGCAAAAGTTGTCCAACGCACTTTATAGAAAATCTGTTTTTCAATGGCAAAAGTATTGTGCAACGTCCTTTATTCCATGGTAAGACAACCTAATAAAGGAGAAAAAGAAGCGGCTTTAGAAGAAGGGAGAGGACATTATTACTTGCACTCAGGGTGTCGTCCAGCTTTTTATTTCAATTCCTGCTGGGCTCCATCGTTGCGGTTAGAAGAATAAGGCTCAAGTTCTATTACATTCGAAGACTTCCACAAATCAACTCAGGTAGGTTCCGAGAAAACGCTGCGAAAAAACGATGACCCTCTAGAAAAGGAGGCGTGATGAACTCCAAATGAAGAACGGTTGTCCAAGGTAGGTGATTTCCTGGAAGCGTGCAGAAGTGATCTTTCTTTGCATCTTCCGTCCCTTCCGGTGAGCTTGAATCAGTCAACAGTTGTTTTCGGACAAAAAAGAAGAAGTCAGTCGACCGTTTCTATTATAAATTGCCAACCAGCGCGAGGTAACTAGAAAGTCGCCATTCCGAACGAGCAAAAAAGTTTGATATCCCTTCCACAGCCAAAGACCCCCAGGAATGGAACTTCTTGGAGGAAACTCTCTCCCCCTCTGTGGTGAATCGTCGTCATCGTTGAGGAGGGACTGCGAGGTGTTCTTGAGCTTCAGAGGGCCCGACACTCGCTTAACTATCACAGACTCTCTCTATGCAGCCATGATTCGGGCAGGGATTTGCGTCTTCAAAGATGACGAAAAGCTCCATGTTGGGGAAGAGATCGGAGGTGAGCTTTTGAGAGCAATCTCCAATTCGAAAATCTACATACCGATCTTCTCTAAAGACTATGCTTCCAGTAAATGGTGTCTCCGTGAGCTCGCATACATGGTGGAGTGTAGTAAGAGAGACGAGAAAGTGATCTTGCCCATCTTCTATGGGGTAGATGCATCCAATCTTAAGCTTAGAACTGGATCGTATGGTAAGGCCCTACGAAAGTACGAGAGACAATTTGATAAAGATACGATGAAGCAGTGGGAGGAAGCCCTCAGAGAGGTCTCAAGAATCAAAGGATGGAACTTAAAAGATCACGGGTAATTAATGAGTACTTATGTACTTTCATTTCTAAATTTACATCACTGTTTCTTAATCATGAAAACTCAATATATAGATCAAACACCCCCCCTCTCTATCAAATATTCTGAAGTCAAATGGAAGTTGAAATGGTTGTGCAAATTACCATGTTTTATAAAGTCCACTTTATCAGAGCATATAATTTTTTAGAACTCTTAACTTATTCATCGACTGCACTTTTGCATGGAGTTTATCACATCTTATGCCGTTCTTCCTTGTGGTAATTCCTATTACAGTGGAATTTTAGAGCAATCATTTAAGGATGAACCTTACCCATGAATACTTCAACAAGCTTTTTCCCATTCGTTGTGGGACTGTGGTGCCACAAATTCCGCAATTAAAAGAATTGGCGTTCTCCTCAGTGTTGACCCCACTCAAGAATACTCTCCCTATTTAATCTGCGATTTGGTCTATTTTCACCCTTTGTCATACTAAAAGTATGGCACGAACCATTGGTCGCCCGCTTGGTTGTGGAGCTAGCTTTCATGGCCACATCGCATGTTAGAACTTCGCTGAGTTGACCATCTAAAAACTCTTCAGAAGTGCCCCCACGTCAAATTCTAATCATTTTCATCTGTAACCGAGATCAATCTTCTTGGCTCAGGTAGGATTGGATACGAAATAAACTGATAATCCATGCTTGGTTTTAGATATTAAGGTTTCTAGTTTTACATATTTATGCTTCTGCGCATGTTTGTGATTTCTCAAACTCAGCCGTCTGTATTATGTATATGGCAGCCAAGATAAACTTATAACTCTTGTTTTGGAAGAAGTTTTGGGTAAACTGACGCATAAGCAGAGAAACTGGTGTGACGGCTTGGTGGGAATTCACGATAGGATGGAAGCTGTTATGGAGTTGTTAGGCCTAGGCATTCCTGACGTACGATTTGTGGTGATTCACGGTATGGGCGGTATCGGGAAAACAACTCTTGCTAAGGTTATCTTCAAAAGTATCTCTTCCCAGTTCCAAAGTTGCAGCTTTCTTTCAAATATCCGTGCAAACAATATTTTTAGCATGCAAAAGAAATTATTATGTGACATTCTTGATATTCGACATCCTAAAGTTATGGATGCTGGTGAGGGGAGGGACTTGATCGAAGAAAGACTCTATAAGAAGAAAGTTGTCCTTGTTCTTGATGATATGGACAAGAGGGACCAGCTCATGAAGCTAGCTGGTAAGTCTAGTTGCTTTGGGCCAGGAAGCAGAATTATTATCACAACTAGGAACACCTATTTCTTAGCTCCCCAAACTGACTACCAAGATGACAATATCATCCCACTTAATCACCGAGATTTCTATTTTTATGAAATGAAGGAAATGCAGTTTGATCATGCCCTTCAACTATTCAGCAAGCACTCCTTCGAAAGAGACTCACTTCCATATGATTACATCAATATTTCACGTAAAATTGTCAGAACTACCGGAGGACTACCATTGGCTCTCGAGGTCATAGGTTCGTTCCTCCATTCAAAAAGCATGAGAACATGGAAAGACACATTGAAGAAGTTGAAGAAAGTGCCCAATCAGGATGTCCAAAAAAAGTTGATGATTAGTTATGAAGAATTGGAGTACGGGCAACAACAAATTTTTCTCGATATCGCATGTCATTGCATTGGTGATGAAAGAATTCTTGCATATTACATGTGGAAAGCTTGTGATTTTTTTCCAAATAATGGACTCAGTGTTCTTATTCATTTATCTTTGATAAAAGTTTTCAAAGATGATAGACTATGGATGCACGATCAACTCAGAGATCTTGGAAGAGAGATTGTTCAGCAAGAATGTGTTCCACATCCTGGAAAGCGCAGTAGGTTGTGGTGTCCGATGGTCGCCTTAGATGTGGTTCAGAATAACTTGGTATGTCTTATAGAAAAACTAAACATGCAATTATGTGCATTTAGAGTTCATTTTCACTCAAAATGTTTGCTCATTTTTGTACACAGGACATTAATGATTTTGCATGATTTGAGAGAAATGAACAGCATTCCAAAAGAACTAATTTTTACCATTATGACTCCCATGTAAGTGGGAGAGATAATGATTCATCTAATATGCCCCTTTTTGTTTAAGATAGTATCTATGTGCCCCCTTTAGGTTGGCTCACTTATGTTTATTACTCGTTGAATTTAGATATATGCTCCCTATTTTGATATTTAGTATTTACTCTTAATGGTAATCATGTTGCTATTTCTTGCATTGGAATTATCAGGGAACGGAAAACATTGTAGCACTCAGACTCACAAGACTTGCTAACGAACATAATTTTACAAGTGGTGAATTTTCAAGGTTGCCTAATCTAAGGTTTCTTGAATTGGATGGGGGAAACTTTGTAGGAGACTTCAAAAATCTTCTCTCTAAGCTAACATGGCTCTCTTGGCGTCATTGCCCTTCAAAACTACATGCCAGCGGTTTATGTCTAAGGAAATTGGTTGTTCTCAAGCTTTCAGATAGCAATATTACTGGAGACTGGAACGGATGGGCAGCTTGCATGGTACAATTTCATATAATGCATTATTTTTCCTTTATGTGTGTTTGCATTTGTTACGTTGAGCTAACCTTCGCCTATGCCATTATTTTCCTCAATAATTGGTTTTTTATAGGTAAATGATAAGCTGAAAGTCATATATTTGGCAAGCTGCAATTATTTAAAGAGGACACCTAACTTCTCCAAGTGCATGAATTTGAAAAAATTAGTTCTCAGAGATTGTACAAGATTGGAAGAAATCGACAGCTCTATTATTTAACTAGGCTGCCTAAAGTATTTGGAAATCAAAGGGAAAGATCATTTGCCGCAGAGAAATATTTTCCCAAGCATTCCTCTATTACTAGACTCAATTGGTGGAATGAAATTCTTGTCAGTGCTGAAGGTGGAAAATCATGATGGGGTTACAAAACTTCCGCACTCAATAGGAGAATTATTAAGTTTGAAGCAGCTATCTCTACGTGAGTGTCGCAACCTTAGAGAGCTTCCAAATTCCATTGGAGAGTTGAGATCACTCCTCCTTTTGGATTTAGTAAACACTGGTGTAGATGCATTACCGGATTCCATTGGAAGATTAGAATCGCTGCTCGAATTGATTCTATCTTTTACAAAAATTGCGAAATTACCCCATTCTATTGGCAACCTTAGACGGTTGAAGCTCATGCGTTTGTCTTATGCTAAGATAAGAGAACTACCGAAGAGCATACAAACTTTGGAGAATCTTGAGGTTCTAAGCGTCAACGGCTGTGAAAATCTCGAGGGTGAAATTCCAAGTGAAATTGCAGGACTATCCCAATTGAAGATTCTGAACTTGTCCTGGACAAAGGTTAGTAGACTGCCAATGACAATCAAACGGCTCTTTAACCTCAGAGAACTTGATTTAAGCCATTGTATGGGGCTTCAGTTACTACCAGATCTCCCCACGAGTTTAATAAACCTAGAAATAAAGTCGTCATCGTTGCAGGTAGTACCTGACCTCTCAAACCTCACTAATTTAGGTTATCTAACAATAAGTGATTGTAATTACAGTGAGTCGTCCATAATTGAACGAGGACGAATTCTACATTCGAACCTAGAGTGGCTTGGAAGGCTTCATCAATTGCATGTATTGAACGTGGTTTTTTCCGATTCCAACATGCATCCCACTAACTTGAGCGCCCTTTGTCAACTCTGGCATCTTGATATAACTTGTGCTGACCCACGGTCTTTGACCGGGCTGCCATCCAGTTTAGTAGAGTTGACTTTAAGGGATGTGAAGACTCCAATAACATGGTCACTATTCTGCAACCTAAACAATTTGTCTAAATTAAAGCTCTTCGAGTGTCCTTTAAGAGAGATCGAGTTTGACGATGTGCTCGGCCAGCTAAAGAATCTCCGGCGACTGGAAGTGGGCTGGTGCAAGTCGCTTGAAAGGCTATCCAATCTATCGAGCTTAAAGGAGCAGCAATACCTGTTGGTACTTTACTGTCCGCAACTAATTGAGATCAAATCCGAATCGTCTTCAACTGGAGATTGCAGTTCCACGGAAAGGCCAATCCCTGATAGTCTGAAGCTAGAGAAGCTATGTTCGTTGACAGTCCAAGAATGTGAATCATTGCAAAAGATACCAAATGCACTTCCTCAGTGTGTTCCGAAATACCCGGGGTTAGATGGCTCCTGGTGTCTTTTGCCATAATCGGACCTCCTCGACTATGGGCTCTCCTGAAAGAGGAAAATTTAGACCCAAGAGACCTTAGCCCATCTTCTTGTTCCCTTCAGGAGCTGGTTCATATGAAACAGATTTAGAGCAGAAAAGAGAGAGGGCGAGTCGGCAGATGAAAGAGAAAACAGAAGAAAAGAGTGTGGAATCCGAGAGTGAGCAGAAGGGGGCTTTTGGCGCGATTTGGTTCGGAGGTCACGACGAGCTATGACTGATACCATTTTGAAGCACTCGGTAAGAAATTCGAAACCTTGATACATCTAATGAAATCATAGAGATTTGCTCCGTTAAGTTGTAATTTCGGATCGGTTCGGGTTTTAGGTTGCTAGGTTGATTATTGAGATTGTTGAGCCGTGTAATGATGTCGTTTCGAAACGTTAGGTTAGTCTTGGGATCGTGAGATTTTACGGATTGCCGTTTGAGAGATATTGATTCTTTGAAGTTCTCGAAAACTAATTTACAGTGACTGCAACCCGCAGTGTTTAGTCCTGGATTTCATCAGGTGTCGGCCAAATTTTGGTTGAAAGGAGTTTTGGGTGTTTTTGTACTTTGAATGAGCTTCCTTTTGACTGTAATCTCAAGTTCGGTAGAGATATATGACGTGCCAAAATTCACAGCGTAAGAGGTTGCTTCTCTGTTCGCTGTTATCAAGTTTGATGTTTGTGTGGCCTTTTTGTTGATCATAGTGGACGTCTTGACTCCAAAAATTAGCGTTGCCCAGTAGAATCTTAGTTGAGGTTAGTGATATGTAAGTTTGGCATTTGGTTAATGCTTTCTTTGATAGGATTTTTCAGCTTTTTGGGCGGTAAAGCTCTGGATTTTAGTTAACGAGGAGTGGTGTTCTTCTGTGATTTGTAAAGTCACGGCTTGAAAATCACAGGGATTAGCTATGCTATATAAGTTATGAATGAGACATTGCACGTTATGATATTTATTTATTTTTTAAAAATGGTGTTTAGAACATCTTTGATGTGTAAAGCTGGATCTTGCATTTACTACCTGTTTGGTTATTTGAAATAGCATAGTAAAATATCTCCTGATATAGTTGAAGAGTTGACTATTTATGAAATGGTTTGAGACATTTTTCATGAACAGATTCTTCTTGTGGATGGAATTGTGAAGGGTTATATTGATTTTTGACTATGGTTTATTAGATGAGTTCTGAAATGGGTTTTTTGTTGACAGGATCATGTTGATGGTTTTATCCTCTTGTCGCTATGATCTGAAACTATTGAAGGTTTGTGAATAAGCATACAAGTTATCATGATGTCTTATATGGCCAAAGCCATCAGCTGACGTCAGTGGAGACCTAAACCTTGGAGGGAATCTTGGTAAGCCTTGTCATGGGGCATTAAACATGGCTATAGTTTGATATGAAGTACTAGAGTGATCAATAGACTAGACCATGGATGTTTGCTTAAATATTGTTGATCGAATGAGCACTTCTAATATGGTAAAAATGTTGTTGAAGTGATGTAACTCATATCTAGGCTTTTTTACATGTATTATATACTGATTTGGTTGTGTTTCTGTTACTGTTTATAATGTGCATATATAATGTTCAATTTGTTGAGAAGAGATATGCCCTATTTATCGAGAGGTGGTTTACTTACACAATTCATCTCAATTCCTTTTTAGCTGCTGACAAACAGGAGGAAAGCTACATCAGTGGAGGAATCTTAAGAATTTGGATTTCGGGTATAACTTGAGATAATTATACGTATAATTTGTAATGGTACTTTTTGGGTTTAGTTTGTTAGTCACCGGAGATATATATAACTCTAGTCATGTAACCAGCTTATTATTCTTATGAGATATTAACGAATATATATTTTGATAACAGGTTAATATTGGTGACACGTATGAGATTGCGTCCTTTGGATTGAAGGACGATGGTGCCATTTTCCCTATGTTTGTAGAGTTGGGGTGTGACGGTTTTATCAATTTGTCCTTTCAAGCTTTATTCAGAAACATCAAGCCGTGCGAGTAGTCATTGTTCAGACTCTGATACCGCAGACAGCGCAAGTCAAGAGGTTGTGTGAGGATAATATTGCTTTCTCTTGGTGTTATTTACTTCATCTCTTGTTCTTACTTTATATGCTCTATTTTTACACTCAATTTTCTGTTACTGTATTTTGAACACCCAAAACTAGGGAGAATTGCCAAAAAGTCCTAAACCTATTGGGGTTGTGCCAATTCAGTCATAAACCTTTTTTTTTTACCGATTCAATCCTAAACCTTTTGCGTGTGCCGGTTGAGTCCATCCGGCCAAATTTGGCCGGCCGGAGCCTGACGTGGACGCCGGCCGGCGCCGGCGACTATATTTTAATAATTTTTTTTTATTTTCCAAATTTTTTTATTTTTTCCGAATTTTTTATTGTTTTTTTCTTTTCTTTTTTTCTCCCCCTCCTCCCCCCGGCGGCGGTGGCGGCCAGCTTCGACGAGGGCCGCGAAGCCCTCGCCGGCGGCCGCCGAGGGTCGCGGCCCCGTCGACCGGCGGCCACCCTCGCCGGCGGCCTCGCCTGCACCGGGCGAGGCACGGGGGCCGGGCGGCGAGGCGGCCTCGCCCGCGGCGGGCGAGGCCATGGCGACCTTCGCCCAGGCCCGCCATGGCCTCGCCAGCCGCGGCGAGGCCGCCCGCCCGCGACCGAGGCCATGGCGAGGCCGGCCTCGCCCGATCCGGGCGGCCGGGCCTCGACCCTCGCCGCGGCCGGCGCCCAGATCGGGGCGAAGCCGCCTCACCGCGGCCGGCCTCGCCGGATCCGGGCGGCCGGGCCTCGACCCTCGCCGCGGCCGGCGCCCGAGATCGGGCGGCGCCTCACCGCGGCCGGCCTCGCCCGGATCCGGGGAAGCAGGGGCCGTGACCTCGCCGCCGCGCGCGGGCCAGATCGGGCGAAGCCGCCTCGCTTGGCCGGCCGGCCCGCCCGGATCCGGGCGGCCGGGCCTCGACCCTCGCTGCGCCGGCGCCGGATCGGGCGAAGCCGCCTCACCGCGGCCAGCCTCGCCCGGATCCGGGCGAAGCGGGGGCCGCGACCCTCGCCGCGGCCGGCGCCGGATCGGGCGAAGCCGCCTCGCCGCGGCCGACCTCGCCCGGATCCGGGGGCGGCGGGCGGCCCCAGTGTCCGGGCGAGGGCTTCGCGGCCCTCGCGGAGTGGCCGGCAGCCTCGTTGGCGCGGCCAGCCACTGCGCCGGCGGGGGAGGGGAGGGGAGAAAAAAAAAAAAAAAAAAAGAAAAGAAACAGAAAAATTAAAAAAACAATAAAAAAATTCATAAAATAATTAAAAATCAAAAAAATAATTAAAAAATAATAAAATAATAAAAAATCAAAAAATATAGTCGCGGCGCCGGCCGGTGTCCACGTCGGCTCCGGCCGGCCAAATTTGGCCGGATGGACTCAACCGGCACAATCGCAAAAGGTTTAGGACTGAATCGGTCAAAAAAAAAAAGGTTTAGGACTCGAATTGGCACAACCCCAATAGGTTTAGGACTTTTTGGCAATTCTCCCCCAAAACTAATAAGTGAAAACTTGAAAGGCAATTCATCTAACCCTTTTTTTTTTTTTTTTTTGGTTCTTGAGGTTTCTGGGAATATATATATATATATATTTTTGGTAAGGTAAGTATATAGATAATCGACCATGGAACTGTACAAAAAGGGGAAGGGGTGAAAACGGCACCAACAAGCATTCACCTAGACAACAAAAATGTTATCATATATTTCTGGGAATATATATGATATCAAGTGTGAGTCTAAATGTCCATACCTTTGGGAATTCAAATTGGGGCAAATCCTTCGTAGTAGAAAACAAAAATGTTAAATTCTTATGTATGATTCACTTAGCTATTAAAGTATATTTGCTGAAGAAAAGAGGAGGAAATGAAAATGAACTTAATAGTGATTTTTTTTTTCTCACAGGAAAGCTACACCACCTTAAGAAGTATAATACGTAATTTCAGCCAATTCATTTCCAGAAGTAACCAGCCATACAATCCGATACAAATATGCTTACTTTAGTACAACCATTGTGTATCAAGTTTATTGTGCTTTAGTCAAATTTAGGCATTGACAGCTCTATAGGTTTGATGTGCTTCGATAATAAGCACAAAACAGATATTGATTGCGAGTACCTTAACCCACTCTCTATGCATTTCATTTTGCTTGCCACTTCTTTTGATTCCTGTCATGAACATCTGATATAAAATCTTATGTCTTATGTATTTTGAAAAGTTTGGAAGTATTACTCCTAGGTTTACTCGCATACGTTTGCTTCATTGCCCCTTCATGCCCACACTGTGCATAAATTGTGAAACAACTGAGGTATTGGTTGCTTCGATCCATATCCTAGTTGTTAAAGTTTAAACACTGCTCCTCCTTTGTTGACAAATTTAAACTACTGTTCCTGCACATTTAACTTTGCTCGACAAGTGTCATATGCTTCTAATCAATTCCGCAAAGGCCCTATTTCAAGAAAGCAATATTCTGCTGCAAGGACTCTTGCGCACCTTTTTTAGCAATCGACTTGAAGCAAGTGATATCTCTTATTGCAATTTTATCATTTTGCAATTTCGTCTTCTCAAGCATATGACAGATTGTCCTCGAATTTAATTGAATATCTTATGCACTCCGCTTAAAGCTACTCAGTTTGCTGATGGCTGATAATTCCTTGTTGCATGGGGATATAGCAAGGAAACAAACTTAGTCTGTTTCCAATATAAGAGCAACAAGATTCAATCAGTAAAAAGCAAATGCATCTGGCTGTTTAAACGGGTAAGTCATATGCATTTCTTGGGGCACACACCGACGTAAGTGACGGAAGAGTAGACTGGTTTTTTTTTTTTTTTTTTTTGGTTGGAAGAGTAGGCTGTATGTTAAAGATCGGAAACTCCAGTGTTTTGTGGTTCTTGATACAAGAAAACAGTATAAGCTGATTGAGTTTGGCGAACAATTGGATCTTGCCGAGACTCCTCTTCTGAAATTCTTTTCAAGTGCCGGGAACTTCAATGATGTGTTGTTTGCTTTACCATCAAGATAGTTCTTATGGCAGTGAATTTTGCCCAAAGATGGTAGCTCTCATGTAGTATACTAGCTTAGTGCAATACCAGGAGCGAACGACATTCCAACTACAGGAATGACTGGATTACTTGCAGTCGTCTTTGATGACCGGATCATAAGGAAAAGTCACTACTTGGCAGGTCTAAAATAATACTTCTTTGGTTTCTTCTCCCCTGCAGTGGCTGGCGAGGCTCCGGCGGGGCTCGCCAGCCATTGGGAGAACTCCATGCGATTAAATCTAACATTACTACTGTATCCTTTCAGAACAAATATGCACAATATAAGATCGTCCATCAGATATTCATTATGGGAGGACAAATATTTCTAGCGTTATAAGAATTTGGGCCAAAAGAATGGGCTAGCAAAATGAAATGCACAGATAGGGTTGAGGTAAATACAATCAATGTTTGTTCCGTGCTTATAATTAGAGCCCATCAAACCTATAGAGCTCTCAATGCCTAATTTTGATTAAAGCACAATAAACATGTGATAAGATGGTCATACTATGAAGTTCATTTTCATTTCCCCCTCTTTTCTCTACCAAATCTACTTCGATAGCAAAGTTCGGTCGACTAACTTTTTTGTCCCAAACCAAGAACTATTGACAGATTCAGCCAGCTCCCATCCGTCGGATGAGTTGTCATTCGATCCCCAGCAGGGCTCTTTGGTTCTTTTTCCTTTTGTTCCCCCACGCCGGCTCTCGACGGTAGATGCAAAGAAAGACCACTTCTGCACGCGTCCATGAAATCACCCACCTCGGCCGGCCGTTCTTCATTTGTAGATCATCGCGCCTGCATTTCCGGAACTGGTCAACCATTCTTCCTCTGACTCGGAAAAACAAAACCTACCCTCGTCGAGGGATTAGATGCGGCCATGCTTCTTCACAATCTTCCAAGGGTTGTGGCGGTAGTCAACTAATCTTTAATTAATTCTCGCTCAAATTTAAAATTTACAAGTCTATAGTTTCAATATCTATAAGCTATTCAATGTACCCTGTTTGGTTGCTTGAAGGTGATGTATTCGGTTTTATAGATGACACCTATAATACCAGGATACCTGTAAGGTTTGGAATTGCACCTAACCACAATGACGAAAGCCGCTTTGGAATTGTTGACCATCGTAGTTAATCCTGAAAATCTTGACTTGAAATAAAAAATTAGCAAGGTCGAATGGCCGGGGATCGTCTGATCAGATACTTTTGAGGACAATATAACTATGAAAAACACATAAGAATTCACATTTCATACGTAATGAATAATAGAAAGAAAGTTATAGTGAGCCTTCTCCTCGTAATTACAATTGAATACACTCCAAGGCCTAACCTAATTAATTCAGTTCACAATATTTGAGTGACAAAGGATAACTATAAAAAAGATTATGATACTCACTTAAATGCCCGAGAACTTTCCTTGTGAATTTCCTCTTCCTCTTCGGCTGTGAAATCTGACTCAATGTTGAACGTAGCTCGGATCTCTTCCGGCGACTACCCCATGACCAAATCGGGTACTATCTGGAAAAGCCAGTCCGACAGCTCCGGCCTGTCCAAGCAATTGGCAGCCAGCATGAGGTCATAGAGAAAGTCCATCAACATAATCATCCTCCCACGCCTGCATTGCACTCCCGTTGTTAACGGCCATCTCTTTCTCTTCTTAGCGTGCTCCACCTTTTTAAGCATTGCCGAGTGCGTCGAGGAGCCACGGGGGGAGTCACGGCCTCCCTGGGCCACTCCACCTCCTCCATGAAGTGGCTGAAGAATTTCTGCTGCCGCAGGGTGGTCTTGCTCGCCTCAACATGTGACCATAGGAGGTCCTAAGCCGGTACGTCCTAGTCCATCCTTCGCACTCCAATGACTCGATTTGTTTTATCATCTAGGACACGGACGCGAAGATCAGATTACATGGAGGCCCATAGAAAACTATAATCTCATGAATAGTCATTTAAAGTCTAGAATTTGGTCTATACATGGTCCCGTCCCAAAACAGTTTACATGTAATTGGTGGGATTTAAACGGTAACCTCTAAAATATGAGCTAAATGCATCCTTATGCCCTAATCAAATGGCCCCAATCTTGGACTTACCAATGACATTATTTGTTTTCAATCGAATGAGACTAGGAAATAGAATAAGTGATGTAAGATTTTCTTTATGAGACTAAGTCGATTTCAATTTTAGGATGGTTATATTGGGAGTCACCATGAATTTTTGGAAAAATCGGAAAAGTTTGTAAGTATTCAATTAAAATCTAAATACATAATATATATTTTAATAATTCAATAGTACAGATGTGGAGACATGACTATCTAGAGAGTCATGGAACAGCCTGCAAGTCCAAGCCCAATGGACTGATTAAATATATGGTTAAAAACCTATTTCCTAATTCATAGAGGAATATGATTTTCTTGGCCAAATATAGGAACGTGAATTAGGTAATTTTTATTTGCACTCTCTTGGGGCTCTCACCGAAAGGGATGCAAAAGCTAATCCTTTAAATAGAATACAATGAATGTTCCAAGGAAAAAAACATGTTACAGATCGATTGCATTATTGGAGTAAATCAACTGATCGGCCTTTGCCATTTTGGGCAAAAACGAAATTCCTTTTTAAGGGATGGCAAGACAAAACTTCCTTCTAAGTGCAAAAATGGCCTTCCGTAAATAGTTAATAGTCATAAATTGAGTAATTTTTTTTTTTTTGTCTTATTCAAATCTGAAGTGCACGATTATCATATGGTGTAAGGTAGACTCAAATAGAGGTTAACAAAAGTGTCTGGATTAACATTCTTTGTATATTCTCATTCGCTAACAAAAAAATGATTTATTCTTTCAGTTTATTTAATTGAAATCTTGTTTTAGTAAAACCGATTTTGGTTACACTGAAGATCTAATGCTTATGTGGCTCCTTTGAATAATGTTTGAACATTTCCAAGTGCTTTAAGCAATTTTTGTAATAGCCAAAAGAGGAAAACTAAAGTAAGTAGTAATTCATCAAAACATAATTTTGTGATAGAGGTTACGGCAATAACTGGCACTACACGTAAGAAAAGAGACTATACAAATGATAAAAAATGCGTGTTGTTCATGTTATAGTAATTCAATAACAAGAAATTGCTGTTGATACCGAATCATTATATACCTTAATTAGTAATTTCAAGGCATCAACCCGGTGAGCATTATTTATGGAGTTAAAAGGACCGAGTGATTCCTATAGTAAATACTTAAGTTATGAATTAGAAAAACGACACAACTCGGTCACTTTTTTTTTTTTATCAAAAACAAAAAAAGATGTTTCCAAAAATGGAATTCTTTAGTTTTTTTTTTTAAATAAGCAATTCTGTTTATAAATGAAAACGTAAACCTAATGTCACTAATAGAAAAGGCAAAAGAAAAAGAAAAGGAAATAAATAAATAAATAATTCGAAAAAATATGAAATAGTATTAAAAAATTACTATATCAGCATTCACTAGATAGCCAACACCGGCCGACGTCCTCGTCAACGTTGGCTGGTCAAATTTAGCCGGATGGATTGAATTGACATGATCGCAAAATGTTTAGAATTGAATTAGCCAAAAAAAATTATAATTAAATTGGCACAATCATAATAAGTTAAGGGTTTTTTTGGCAATTCTCCCAAATGAGAAAAGTGTGATAAATAATGCAATGCACATTACACATTTAAATCAAGAGGCGTCACATGGATAAAATTCAAATAAGCTATCGTCTCAGAAATTGTATTACACATGCTATTTCTAAATTGTGCAAGACCTCATTGGACTATTATAATTTGATGGGTCTTTGGGCAGACCCGAGCCAACTTTTTCTTTTTTGTCTATTGGTGAGACCGAGTCTTTCCAATTTCCTCAACTAAGCTATTTATTGAGCATTAGTCTTGAACTCTGCTCCTAAAAGGGCTGCACTAAAAACCAGGTAGTACCGCAAACCTTGGAGGATTGTTAAAAAGCATTACTGCATGTGATGCTTTGACCTGGGTAGGTGTTGTTTTCCCGAGTTAGAGGAAGAGCTTTCGCTTGACAAGTTCTAACATATTCGAAGACTTTTTCTGTAAGCCGGCCCCCGAAGTAAGCAGGTGATTTCATGGACGCGTGCAGAAAGTGATCTGTCTTTGCATCTCCGGTCGATCGGTCTCCTTGCCCTGGTCATTAGGGGGATAAGACACCTGAAGAGGCCCGTTGGATCGTGCGAGGACTCATCCGACGGATGGGAGGTGTCGGAATCAGTCAACGGTTCTTGTTTTGGGACCAAAAGGTCAGTCCACTGATTCTCTTAAATTTGTCGACAGGCGCAAGGTAACTGGAAACTTGCAAATCTGAACAAGCAAAAAAGTTTGATACTGCTTCCGTCGCCAAAGATAGCAGGAAATGGAACGTCTAAGAGGAAAGTCTCTCCCCCTTGATGGTGGATCCTCATCGTCGTCCAAGAAGGACTATGAGGTGTTCTTAAGTTTTAGAGGACCCGACACTCGCTTAACTATCACCGACTCTCTCTACGCAGCCATGATCCGGGCTGGGATACGTGTCTTTAAAGATGATGAAGAGCTTCGTGTCGGGGAAGAGATCCAAGGCGAACTTCTAAGAGCAATCTCCAATTCAAAAATTTACATACCAATCTTCTCTAAGGACTATGCTTCTAGTCAATGGTGCCTCCGCGAGCTTGCATACATGGTGGTGTGTAGGAAGAGAGATCAGAAAGCCATCTTGCCCATCTTCTATGAGGTGGAAGCATCCGATGTTAAGCTCAAAACCGGATCGTACAAGAAGGCCCTACAAAAGCATGAGAGACAGTCTGGTCAAAATACGGCAAAGGAATGGGAGGAGGCCCTCAAAGAGGTTGCCGAAATCAAGGGATGGAACTTAAAAGATCACGGGTAATTAATGACCACTTTTGTACTTCCATTTCTAAATTTAGATCATTGTTTCTTAATCACAAAAACTTGATATATAGAGCAAACTCCCCCCCCTCCCAACAAATATTCTAAAGTCAAATGGAAGTTGAAATGGTTGTGCAAATTACCATGTTCGCTTTGTAAAGTCCACATCATCAGCATATAATTTTTTAGAACTCTTAATCAATCCATTGACTGCACTTTTGCATGCAATTTGTCACAGCTTATGCCATTCTTCCTTGTGATAATTCCTATTACAATTGAATTTTGGAGTAATCATTTGAGGATGAACTTTATCCATATATAGATTTGTTAAACGAGTGGATCATAAATGGCTTGACTCAAATTAACTCATTAACCATTTATGACTTATTTATGTATAATATAAATTTTTTGATCCATACCCGACCCGATCCATATTGTTAACACTTCCATATTTAACCAAATATAGGAAAATTTATTCTTATGAGTTTTTTTAAAGATTATATTGCTAAAATATTTGCAAATATAGGAAAGTTTGTTTCTTATGTTATTTAAAAAAATAGCATTGCTAAAACGCTCTCTTTTAATGCAAATTTAGTGAACAATTTTTATAATTCTTTTTTTTTTTAAAATTGAGGCTCCATTTTTCTTGAAATATGTTTTTAGCAAGTCATTTTATAGGAAAATAACAATAGTTTTAGGTATTTGCCTAAAATTTGAAAATAAATTAAAAAAATTGAAAAATCTCATCCGATTTTCCTCCATGTGTTTAATATTTTTTATTTTTTAATATTTTTTTTATTTTTAAATTAATATTATTATTATTATTATTACTATTATTATTAAAAATAAAATTTTAGTTTTTTTTATTTTTTTAAAAATCGAATTTTTAATTGTTTTTTCTTCTTTCATTGTTTTTTCCTTTTTCCTTCTCCTCTAGCCGGTCACTAGCCACGACAATAGTTGGCGACTGATCTCAGATGAGCTAGTGCTTGCTCAAGGCCCTCGCCTGGCCAATCGCTGGCCGTCGTCTTGGCTAGCGACCAATTAAAGAAGAAGGAAAAATAAAAAGAAAAAATTATTTTTCAATTTTTATAATAAATAATTTTATAAAGCAAAAAAAGCAAAGTGAGAGTGTGCACTACTTAAATGGGTTTAGAAATGCGGTCTTTAAGTCCAACCTATATATAACCCATTCATTTTAAGCTTTCAATCTTTAAACTCATTTAAGTAGTCTCTTTAAAATTTAAGTGATCAATTTATGTTTTAAATGGGTCATAAATTGATTTAAGAACCATTTTGACATATCTACCTATGAATAGTTGTAAAAGGTTTGTCCCATTCAATGTGGGACTGTGGTGCCACAAACTTTGTAATGAGAAGTATTGACGTTCTCCACAGTGTTGGCCCCACCCAAGAATGCTCTCCCTACTTAGTGTGCGATTTGGTCAAGCTTGTTGTACTAGAAGCGTGGCACAAACCAAAACAATTGGTCCGATTGTGGAGCTAGTTTTGATGGCCACATAGCATGTTAGAACTTCCACTGATTTGACCATCTAAAAACTCTTCAAAACTAGACCCCCATCAAATTCCAACCATTGTTATCTATAACTGAGATAAATCTTCTCGGCTTGAGTAAGACTAAATATGAAATAAACTGATAATCCAAGCTTGGTTTTAACAATTAAAGTTTCTAGTTTTACATATTATACTTCTGCGCGTGTTTGTAATTTCTCAAACTAAGACGGTTGCATTATGTATATGGCAGCCTAAATAAACTTATTGCACTTATGCTGGAAGAAGTTTTCAATAAGCTGAGGTCTCCACAAACAAATTGGTGTGACGGCTTGGTGGGAATTCACGATCGGATGGAAGCTGTTATGAAGTTGTTAAGCCTAGGCACTTCTGATGTACGATTTGTGGTGATTCACGGTATGGGTGGTATCGGGAAAACAACTCTTGCTAAGTCTATCTTCAAATGTATTTCTTCCCAATTCCAAAGTTGCAGCTTTCTTTCAAATATCCGTGACAACGATATTTTAAGTTTGCAAGAGAAATTATTGTGTGAAATTCTTGGTATTCGATATCCTAGAATTATTGATGTTGATGAGGGGAGGGACATGATCGAAGAAAGACTTGGTAACAAGGAAGTCATCCTTGTTCTTGATGATATGGACAAGAGGGACCAACTCATGAAGCTAGCTGGAAAATCTAGTTGGTTTGGGCCAGGAAGCAGAATTATTATCACAACTAGGAATACCTATTTCTTATCTCCCCAAACCGATACCCTAGATGACGTTATCATCCCACTTAGTCACCAAGATTTCTTTTTTTATGAAATGAAGGAAATGCAGTTTCACCATGCTCTTCAACTATTCAGCAAGCACTCCTTTGAAAGTGACTCACCTCCACAGGATTACATCAATATTTCAAGTGAAATTGTTGAAACTACCGGAGGACTACCATTGGCTCTCGAGGTCATAGGTTCATTACTCCATTCAAAAAGCATGAGAACATGGAAAGGCACATTGAAGAAGTTGAAGAAAGTGCCCAATAAGGATGTCCAGAAAAAGTTGTTAATAAGTTACAGAGAATTAGAGTATGACCAACAACAAATTTTTCTCGATATCGCATGTCACTGCATTGGGGAAGAAAGAATCCTTGCACATTACATGTGGAAAGCTTGTGGGTTTGTTCCAAAAACTGAACTCGATGTCCTCATTCATTTATCTTTGATAAAAGTCATCGAAGATGATAAACTGTGGATGCACGATCAACTCAGAGATCTTGGGAGAGAGATTGTCCGACAAGAATGTGTTCCACATCCTGGAAAGGGCAGTAGGTTGTGGTGTCCAACGGTCGCCTTAGATGTGGTTCAAAATAACCTGGTATGTCTTATGAAAAAAACTGAACATGCAATTATGTGTATTTAGAGTTCATTTTCTCCCAAAATATTTGCTCATTTTTGTACAAGGGATGATTTTGCATGATTTGAGAGAAATGAACAGCCTTCCAAATGAACTAATTTTTACCATTATGACTCCCATGTAAGTGGGAGAGATAATGTTGCCCCTTTTGTATAAGATAATATCTATGAGCCCCTTTTTTGTTGGCTCACTTCTGTGTATTATTCGTTGAATTTAGATATATGCTCCCTATTTTGATATTTAGTAGTTACTCTAAATAGTTCAATCATTGTTGCTACTTATTGCATTGGAAATACCAGGGAACGGAAAACATTGTAGCACTCAAACTCACAAGACTTGCCGATGAGCATAATTTTACGAGTGGCGAATTTTCCAAGCTGCCTAGTTTAAGGTTCCTCGAATTGAATGGGGGCAACTTTGTAGGAGACTTCAAAAATCTTCTCTCTAATCTCACATGGCTCTCTTGGCGTCATTGCCCTTCAAAACTATGTGCCACCAATTTATGTCTAAGGAAATTGGCCATTATCAAGCTTTCAGAGAGCAATATTACTATAGACTGGAATGGATGGGGAGCATGCATGGTATGATTTCATATAATGCATTCTCTTTCCTTTATGTGTGTACGCATTTGTTACATTGAGTTGACCTTCGCCTATGCCATAATTTTCCTCAATAATTGGTTGTTTTACAGGTAAATGATAACCTAAAAGTCATATATTTGGCAAGCTGCAATTATTTAAATAGGATACCTGACTTCTCCAATTGCATGAATTTGAAGAAATTGGTTCTCAAAGATTGTACAAGATTGGAAGAAATCGATACCTCTATTAATCAACTAGGCCGCCTGAAGTATTTGGAAATTAAAGGGAAGGATTATCTGGCACAGAGAAATATTTTTCCCACCATTCCTCTATCACTAGACTCAATTGGTGGTCTGAAATTCTTGTCAGTGCTGAAGGTGGAATATCACTATGGGGTTAGTAAACTTCCACACTCAATAGGAGAACTATTAGGTTTAAAGCATCTGTCTCTACATGAGTGTCCCAACCTTAGAGAGCTTCCAAATTCCATTGGAAAGTTGAGATCGCTCGTTCATTTGGATTTATATTACACTGGAGTAAGTGCGTTACCAGATTCCATCGGAAGACTAGAATCGCTACTCGAATTGAATCTATCTTCTACAAAAATTGCAGAATTACCCTATTCTGTCGGCAACCTTAGACGGTTGAAGGTCATGCTTTTGTGTTATAGTAAGATAAGAGAGCTACCGAAGAGCATATGGACTCTGGAGAATCTTGAGAATCTAAGTGCCAATAGCTGTGAAAATCTCGAGGGTGAAATTCCAAGTGAAATCGCAGGACTATCCCAATTGAAGACTCTGGACTTGTCTTGGACAAAAGTTAGTAGATTGCCAATGACAATCAATCGGCTCTTTAACCTTAAAGAACTTCATTTAGGATATTGTAAGAGGCTTCAGTTACTACCAAATCTCCCCCCAAGTGTAACAAATCTAGTGCTATCGTCTTCATCATTGCAAGCAATACCCAACCTCTCGAACCTCACTGATATAAGTTGTCTAACAATAAGTGATTACACATGTAGTGAGTCGTCCATAATTGAACGAGGACGAATTCTACATCCGAACCTAGAGTGGCTTGGAAAGCTTCATAAATTGAATTGCTTGGACGTGGCTTTTTCCAATTCCGACCTGTATCCGATGGACTTGAGCTCCCTTTCTCAGCTCTGGAGTCTTCAAATAACTTGTTCCGATCTACGGTCTCTGACTAGGCTTCCATCCAGTTTAAAAGCATTGACCGTAAGAGACGTGAAGACCCCAATAGCATGGTCACTGTTCTCCAACCTAGACAATTTGTCTATACTAAAGTTCTCCGACTGTCCGTTAAGAGAGATCGAGTTTCAAAATGTGCTCGGACAGCTAGTGAATCTCCAGCGACTGCTAGTGAGCAACTGCAAGTCGCTTGAGAGGCTATCCAATGTATCGAGCTTAAAGGAGCACCAATCCCTGTGGGTAACTTACTGCCCGCGACTAATTGAGATCAAATCCAAACCGTCTTCAATTGGAGATTGCAGTTCCCTGGAAAGGCCTCTGAAGCTAGAGAAGCTATGTGCATTGGAAGTTTACAAATGTGAATCCTTGCAAAAGATACCAGATGCAAGTGATGCGTCTGTTTCGGAATGCCCGAGGTTAGATGGTTTTTGATAGGCCAACTGGACCTCTCGTGCCTCCTCGACTATGGGCCTCTCCTGAAAAAGAAGGAGACCATAGCCCATCTTCTTTTTTTCTTCTGGAGCGAGTCGGCAAAAGAAAGGGAAAGCAGAAGAAAGAGTGGAATCCGAGTGTGCGGGAGGGGGTTTTTGAAGCACTCGGTAAGAATTCCAAACCTTGATACATCTGATGAAATCGAAGAGATTTGCTCTGTTAAGTTGTAATTTCGGATCGGTTGGGTTTTAGGTTGCTAGGTTGGTTCTTGAGATTGTTGAGCCCTGAAATGATGTTGTTTCGAAACGTTAGGTTGTATTGGAATCGTGAGATTTTACGGATTGCCGTTTGAGAGATATTGATTCTTCGAAGTTCTCGAAAACTAATTTACAGTGACTGCAACCAGCAGGGTTTCCTCCCGGATTTCATCAGTCGTCGGCTAAATTTTGGTTCTAAGGAGTTTTGGGTCTTTTAGTACTTTGAATGAGCTCTCTTTTGACTGTAAACTCACTTGAAGCGGAGTTCAGTAGAGATATATGATGTGCCAAAATTCGCAGTATAAGAGGTTGCTGCTCTGTTCGCTCTAGCAAGTTTGATGCTTGTGTGGCCTTTTTGTTGACTTATAGTGGATATTTTGACTCCAAAAAAGCGTCGCCTAGTAGAATCTTAGTTGAGGTTAGTGATATGTAAGTTTGACGTTTGGTTAATGCTTTCTTTGATAGGATTTTTAAGCTTTTCGGACAGTAAAGCTTTTAATTTGGCTTTTGGTTAGCGAGGAGTGGTGCTTATCTCTTCTATGATTTGTGAACTCATGGCTTGAAAATCACAGCAATTACATATGCCATAAATTATGAATGAGATATTGCACGTTATGATATTTATTTATAAAAAAAAAATGGTGTTTCGAAGATCTTTGTTGTATAAAGCTAGAACTTGCATTTACTACCTGTTGGGTTATTTGGAATAGCATAGTAAAATATCTCCTTAAATAGTTGGAGAGTTGATTATTTATGAAATGGTTTGAGAAATTTTTCATGAATGTACTCTTCTTGTGGATGGAATTGCAAAGGGCTGTATCGATTTCTGACTCTAGTTTATTAAATGAGTTCTGAAATGGGTTTGTTGTTGACAGGATTATGTTGATGGTTTTATCCTCTTGTATCTATGATCTGAAATCATTGAAGGGTTGTGAGTAAGCATACATATTCTCAGGATGTCTTGTATGGCCAAAGCCACCGGCAGACATTAGTGGAGACCTATGCCTAGGAGGGAATCTTGGTAAGAATTGTCATAGGGCGTTAAACGTGGCTATAGTTTGATATGAAGTACTAGAGTGATCAATAGACTAGACCACGGATGTTTGCTTGAATATTGTTGATTGAATGAACGTTTCTAATGTGTTGAAAACGTTGTTGAAGTGATGTAACTTATATTTAGATTTTTACATATATTATATACTGATTTGGTTGTGTTTATGTTACTGTTTATAATGTGCATAGCTGATTCTCAATTTGTTGAGAAGAGATATGCACTATTTATCGAGAGGTGGTTTGCTTATACCATTCATCGCAATTCTTTTTCAGCTGCTGACAAAAGGGAGGAAAGCTACATCAGTGGGGGAATCTTAAGAATTTGGATTTCGGGTATAGCTTGAGATAATTATACATATAATTTGTAATGGTACTTTTTGGGTTTAGTTTGTTAGTCACCAGAGATATATATATTTTTAGTGGTGGACTTTAGAATTCTAGTCATGTGACCAACTTATTATTCTTATGAGATATTAATGGATGTATATTTTGATAACAGATTAATGTTGGTAATGCCTATGAGATTGCATCCTTTCATCGAGGGATGATTGTGCCAGTTTCCCTATTTTTGTAGAGTTGGGTTGTGATGGTTTTATCAATTTGTCCTTTTAAGCTTTGTTCAGAAACATCGAGCTGTGTGAGTAGTCATTGTTCAGACTATGATACCGCTGACAGCGCAAGCCAAGAGGTTGCGTGAGAGGATAATATTGCTTTCTCTCGGTGTTATTTGCTTCAGCTCTTGTTCTTACTTTATATGCTCTATTTTTACACTCGATTTTCTGTTACTGTATTTTGAACACCCACAACTAATAAGTGAAAACTTGAAAGGCAATTCATCTGACCCTTTTTCTCTTTTTTTGGTTCCTGAGTTTTTTGGGAATATATATGATATTGAGTGTGAGTCTAAATGTGCATACCTTTGGGAATTCAAATTGGGGCATAACCTTCATGGTAGAAAGCAAAAATGTTCTATTCTTATGAATGATTCACTTAGCTATCAAAGTATATTTGCTAAAGAAAAGAGGAGGAAATGAAAATGAACTTCATAGTGATTTTTCTTTCTCGCAGGAAAGCTACACCACCTTAAGATGTATGATATGTAATTTCAGCCAATTCATTACCAGAAGTAACCAGCCACACAATCCGATACAAATATGCTTACTTTAGTACAACCATTGTGTATCAAGTTTGTTGTGCTGTAGTCAAATTTAGGCATTGACAGCTCTATAGGTTTGATGTGCTTCAATAATAAGCACAAAACAGATATTGATTGTGAGTATCTTAACCCACTCTCTATGCATATCATTTTGCTTGCCACTTCCTTTGATTCCTGTCATGAACATCTGATATAAAATCTCACATCTTATGTATTTTGAAAAGTCTGGGAAGTACTTCTAGGTTTAATCACGTACATTTGCTTCCATTGCCCCTTCTCTCCCCCACTGTGCATAAATTGTGAAACAACTGAGGTATCGGTTGCTTCAACCCATATCCTATTTGTTATAGTTTAAATACTGCACCTTCTTTGTTGACAAATCTGAACTACTGTTCCTGCACATTTAACTCTGTTCGACTAGTATCATCTGCTTCTAATCAATTTGGCAAAGGCCCCATTTCACGAAAGCAATATTCTGCTGCAAGGACTTTTGCGCACTTGATTTTTTAATCGACTTGAAGCAGGTGATATCTCTTATTGCAATTCATCTATTTGCAATTTTGTTTTCTAAAGCATACAACAGGTTGTCCTTGATTTTAATTGAGAATCTTATGCACTCCGCTTAAAGCTACTCAGTTTGCTGACGGCTGATAGGTCCCTGTTGCATGGAAATGTAGCAAGAAAACAAATTTGGTCTGTTTCCAATATAAAAGCAACAAGATTCAATCGGTAAAAAGCAAATGCTTGTGCCTGTTTAAACTTTAAACAGGTAAGTCATACCCATTTCTTGGGGCACACCGGCGTAAGTGTACGGAAGAGTAGACTTTATGTTAAAAATTGAAAACTCCAGGATTTTGCTGTTCTTGATACAGAGAAAACGGAATGAGCTGATTGAGTTTGGCGAACAACCGTATTTTGCTGAGACTCTTCTCTTCCGAAATTCTTTTCGAGTGCTGGGAACTTCAATGATGTTTTTGCTTTGCCATCAAGATGGTTCTTATGGCTGTGAATTTTGACCATAGATGGTAGCTCCTGTCATGTAGTATACTAGCTTAACGCAATACCTGGAGCGAACGACATCCAAGTACAAGAATGACCGGTTACTTGCAGTCGTCTTTGATGACCGGATTATCAGGAAAAGTCCCTACTTGGCAGGTCTAAATGATACTTTTGGGGAAACTGCAATTAAAAAAAAAATTCAGGAAGTTTTAGTGACATTAGGGTTAAGTTTTCATTTATAAACCGAATTGCTTATTTCATAAACAAAAACTAAAGAATTCCCTTTTTGGAAACATTTATTTTTGTTTTTGATAAAAAAAAAAAGTGGCTTAGTTGTGTCGTTTCTCTAATTCATAACTTTAATATTTACTATAGGAATGACTCGGTCCTTTCAACTCCATAAATAATGCTCATCGGATTGATGCCCTGAAATTATTAATTAAGGTATATAATGATCCGGTATCAATAATAATTTCTTGCTATTGAATTACCTATGGCATGAGCAATACATATTTTTTATCATTTGTATAATCTCTTTTCTCACGTGGAATACCACTTATTGCCGTAACCTGTATCACAAAATTATGTTTTGATTATTTACTACTTGCTTTAGTTTTCTTTTTTTGGCTATTACAAAAATTGCTTAAAGCACTTAGACATGTTAAAACATTATTTAAAGGAGCCACATAAGCATTAGAACTTCAGTGTAAACCAAAATCAGTTTTATTAAAACAAGATTTCAATTAAATAAACTGAAAAAATTAATAATTTTTTGGTTGTAAATGAAAATATAAAAAGAATGTTAATCCAAACACTTTTGTTAACCTCTATTTGAGTTTACTTTACACCATATGACAATTGTGCATGTCGGATTTGAATAAAACAAAAAAAAATGATGTTGTCAATTTATGACTATTAACTATTCACGGAAGATCTTTTTGCACTTAAAAGGAAGTTTTGTTTTGCCATTCCTTAAAAAGGAATTTCGTTATTGCCCAAAATGGCAATGTCTGATCCGTCGATTTTACTTACTCCAATAATGCAATTGATCTGTAACATGTTTTTTACCTTAGAACATTCAATGGATCCTATTTAAAAGATGAGCTTTTGCAACTCTTTCAGTGAGAGCCCCAAGAGAGTGCAAATAAAAATTTCCTAATTTTCACGTTCCTATATTTGGCCAAGAAAATGATATTCCACTATGATTTAAGAAACAAGTTTTTAACCATCTACTTAATCAGTTCATTGGGCTTGGACTTGTAGGTTGTTTCATGACTCTCTGGATAGTCGTGTCTTCACATTTATATCCTTGGATTATAAATATATATGTAGATTTTAATTGAATACTTACAAACTTTTCCAATCATACCAATAATTCGTACCGACTCTCAATACAAACATCCCAATATCAAAATTGACTTGATCTCAAAAAAAAAAAAAAAAAAATTCTTACATCACTTATTCTATTTCCACATCTTGTTCACTAAATCGAAAACAAATAATGTCATTGGTAACTCCAAGGTTGGCACCGGTTGATGAGGGCATTAGGATGCGTTCAACTCATATTTTAGATGTTATCATTTGAATCCCACCAATTACATGTAAACTGTTTTGGAACAGGACCATCTATAGAACATATTCTAGACTTAATATAACTATTCATGAGATTATAGTTTTCTATGGCCCTCCATGTAATCTGGTATTCACGTCCGTATCCTAGATGATAAAACAAATCATGCCATTGGAGTGCGAGGCAGGGACTTGGACGTGCCGGCTTAGGACCTCCTATGGTCACATGTTGAGGCGAATAAGACCACCCTACGGCAGTAGAGATTCTTCAGCCACCTCATGGAGGACGTGGAGTGGCCCAAGGAGGCCGTCACTCCCCATGTGGCTCATCGACGCACTCAGCAATGCTTAAAAAACTCCTTGATTGGTGCAAGGCGGAGCACGCTAAGAAGAGAAGAAAAGGACGGCCATTGACTATATGTCGATGGACTTTCTCTATGACCTCATGCTGGCCGTCAATTGCTTGGACGTGCCGGGGCTGTTGGACTGGCTTTTCCAGAGAGTAGCCGATTTGGCCAAGGGAAAGTCGCCGGAAGAGATCCAAGCTACGTTCAACATTGAGTCAGATTTCACAGCCGAAGAGGAAGAGGAAATTCGCAAGGAAAGTTCTCGGGCAATTAAGTGAGTATTAGGATCTCCTTCATAGTTATCATTTGTTAGTCGAAATATTGTGAACTGAATTAATTAGGTAAGGCCTCTGAATCTTTTTCTTTTGGAGTATGTTCACTTCTAATCACTAGGAGAAAGCCCACTATAATTTTCTTTCTATTATTCATTACGTATGAAATGTGAATTCTTATGTGATTTTCGTATTTATATTATCCTCAAAAGTATCTGATCAGACGATCCCCGGCCATTCAACCTTGCTAATTGATTATTTCAAGTCAAGATTTTCAGGATTAACTCCGATGGTCGACAATTCCAAAGGGGCTTTCGTCAACATGATTAGGTCCAGTTCCAAACCTTACAGAGGATTAATATAGTTGTTATCTGTAAAACCCAATACGCCACCTTCAAGCAACCAAACAGCGTACATTGAAGTAGTTTATAGATATTGAAACTATAGACTTGTGAATTTTAAATTTAAGTGACAATTAATCAAAGCTTGATTGGCTACATTGAATGATTGACCTGATGAGGTACTGCCATAAACCTTGGAAGATTGTGAAGAAGCATGGCCGCATCTAATCCCTCGACGTGGGTAGGTTTTGATTCTCCAAGTCAGAGGAAGAATGGTTGACCAGTTCTGGAAATGCAGGCCCGATGATCTACAAATGAAGAACGGCCGGCCGAGGTGGGTAATTTTATGGACGCGTGCAGAAGTGGTTTTTCATTGCATCTCCTGTCGTAGCCGGCCTGGGGGAACAAAAGGAAAAAGAACCAAAGAGCCGTGCTGGGGATCGAATGACGACTCATCCGACGGATGGGAGCTGGCTGAATCAGTCAATAGTTCTTGGTTCGGGACAAAAAAGTCAGTCGACCGTTCCACTTGGCTATCGAAGTAGATTTGCTTGAGAGAAGAGGAGGAAATGAAAATGAACTTCATAGTATAACCATCTTGTCTTATGTCTATTGTGCTTTAATCAAATTTAGGCATTGACAGCTTTGTAGGTCTGATGGGCTCTAATTATAAGCACGGAATAAACTTTGATTGCACGTACCTCAACCCTATCTCTGCGTTTCATTTTGCTTGCCCATTCTTTTGGCCACGAAATCTTAATAACGCTGGGAATCTTTGTCTTCCCGTGATGAGTATATGAGGGATGATATTATATTGTGCATATTCGTTCTCAAATGATAGAGTAGTAATGTTAGATTTAATCACATGGAGTTCTCCCAATGGCCGGCGATGCCCGTCAAAGCCTCACCAACCACTGCGGGGAGAAGAAACCAAAGAAGAAGGAGAGAAAAAAATAAAAATAAAAAGTTGGATAAAATATAAAATATTATTAAAGAATTACCATGTCAGCATTCGTGAGACGGCTAGCGCCAGGCCATATTTGGTTGAATGGATTAAATTGGCATAATTGCAAAAAATTTAGAATTAAATTGACTAAAAAAAATTTTAAACTGAATTGGCACAATTGTAATGGGTTTAGTAATTTTTTGATAATTCTTTCAAATGAGAAAAGTGTGGTAAGTAATGCAATGCACATTACACATTTAAATCAAGATGCATCACATGGATAAAATTCAAATAAGTTATCATCTCACATATTACATTACACATGCTATTTCTGAATTCTGCAAGACCTCATTGGACTATTATAATTTAACGGACTTAGCTGCTTATTGTCCTAGGGCAGACCCGAGCCAACTTTTTCTTTTCTGTCAACTGGTGAAGCCGAGGCTTTCCAATTTCCTCAAGTAAGCTATTTATAGAGCATTAATCTTGGACACTGCTCCAAAAACGGCTGCAGTGAAAATCAGGTAGTACCGCAAACCTTGGAGTATTGTTGAAAAGCATCACTGCATATAATGCTTTGACCTGGGTAGGTGTTGTTTTCACGAGTTAGATAAGAGCTTTCGCTTGACAAGTTCTAATATATTCGAAGACTTTTTCTGTTAGCCGGCCGACGAAGTAAGCAGGTGATTTCATGGACGCGTGCAAAGGTGATCTGTCTTTGCATTTCCTGTTGGTCGGTCTTCTGCCCATGTCATTAGGGGGATAAGACACCCGAAGAGGTCCGTTGGATCGTGCGAGGACTCATCCGACGGATGGGAGCTGTCAGAATCAGTCAATGGTTCTTGTCGTGGGACCAAAAAGTCAGTCGACCATACTCTTATAAATTGTCAACAGGCGTGAGGTAACTCGAAAGTCGCAAATTTGAACAAGCAAGAAAGTTTGATACGCTTCCATAGCCAAAGATCTCTGGAAATGGAACATTCCCTGAGAAAGTCTCTCTCCCTCGATGGTGGATCCTCATCGTCGTCCAAGAGGGACTACGAGGTTTTCTTGAGCTTTAGAGGGCCTGATACTCGCTTAACCATTACCGACTCTCTCTACACAGCCATGATCCAGGCTGGGATATGCGTATTTAAAGATGACGAAGAGCTCCGTGTTGGTGAAGAGATTGGAGGCGAGCTTCTGAGAGCAATCTCCCATTCGAAAATCTACATACCGATCTTCTCTAGAGACTATGCTTCCAGTAAATGGTGTCTACGCGAACTCGCCTACATGGTGGAGTGTAGGAAGAGAGATGAGAAAGTGATCTTGCCCATCTTCTACGAGGTGGATGCATTCAATGTTAAGCTCAAAACTGGATTGTACGGTATGGCTATACAAAAACATGAGACAGAGTATGGTGCAAATGCAGTGAAACAATGGGAAGAGGCCCTAAGAGAGGTCGCCGGAATCAAGGGATGGAACTTAAATGATCACGGGTAATTAATGAAAACTTATGCACTTTCGTTTCTAAAGTTAGATCACAGTTTCTTAATCATGAAAACTCGATTTGATCAAATTAGATCAACTTGTGCAAATTATCATATGTTCATTTTCAAAATTATCTCATCGCATGAACATACAATTTTTTAGAATCCATTGACTGCACTTTCTCATCAGACTTATAATTCTTTGAGTAATCATTTGAGGATGAATCTTAACTTTAAATCATTCAAGTAGATATGTCCCATTTGACAAGGGACCTGGACAGTCACAAACTCCCTACCGAAAGTATTGACGCCTTGGCCCCACCCAAGCACATGATTCCTGTTCGACATGTGATTCGGTCCATTTTTACCTTTTGCCATCCTAGAAGCTTAGTAGGAACCAAAAAATGTCGGGCTGGTTCGGGCTCTTAGGCTAGTGAGCTAGTTTGCATGACGGCATCGCCTGTTAAAATTATGCTGATTTGACTATCGAAAAACTCTTCAGAACTACCCCTTCCACCTCAAACTCCAGTTGTTGTTCTCAATAACAAATATCAATCTTGATTTTAACAATTTAAGTTTCTGGTTTCGCATTTTTGTTCTTCTACTCAACATATTCTGTATGTGGTTTCTCAAACTGAGGTGGAAGCATTATGTGTTTGGCAGGCAAGATAAACTTATAGCACTTGTTCTGAAAGAAGTTTTCGATAAGCTGAGGTCTTCACAGAGAAACTGGCATGATGACTTGGGGGGAATTCTTCACAATCAGATGGAAGCTGTTATGGAGTTGTTAGGCCTAGGCACTTCTGGTGTGCGATTTGTTGTGATTCATGGTATGGGTGGTATTGGGAAAACAACTCTTGCTAAGGCCATCTTTAAGGGTATCTCTTCCAAATTTCAAAGTTCTAGCTTTCTTTCATATGTCCGTGTAGAGAATATTTCAAGTCTACAAAGGAAATTATTACGTGACGGTCTTGATATAAGAGGTTCCAGCTTTTTAGATTATATGGGAAGTGATGATCATAGTAGTATGGACATGATCAAAAGAAGGCTTGGTAATAAGAAAGTCTTAGTTGTTCTTGATGATATGGATAAGAGGGACCAGCTCATAAAACTAGCTTGTAAGTCTTGGTTTGGTTCAGGAAGTAGAATTATTATCACAACTAGGAACACTCATTTTTTGGCTCCCGAAACCAACACCCTAGATGACAATATCATCCCAGTGCATCATCAAGATTTCTTTTTTTATGAAATGAAGGAAATGCAGTTTGATCATGCTCTTCAACTATTCAACAAGCACTCCTTTGAAAGTGACTCAACTCCACATGATTACATCAATATTTCACATGAAATTGTCAAAACTACTGGAGGACTACCGTTGGCTCTCGAGGTCATAGGCTCAATGCTCCATTCAAAAAGCATGATAACATGGAAAGACACATTGAAGAAGTTAAAGAAAGTTCCCAATCGGGATGTCCAAAAAAAGTTGTTAATAAGTTATGAAGAATTAGAGTACGAACAAAGGCAAATATTTCTTGATATCGCATGTCACTACATTGGTGAAGAAAGAATCCTTGCATATTACATGTGGAAAGCTTGTGATTTCTTTCCAAAACTGGGCTCCGTGTCCTTATTCATTTATCCTTGATAAAAATCATCGAGGATGATAGATTATGGATGCATGACCAACTCAGAGATCTTGGTAGAGAAATCGTTCAGCAAGAATGCTTTCAAGTCCCTGGAAAGCGCAGCAGGTTGTGGTGTCCTATGATTGCCTTAGGTGTGATCCAAACTAACCTGGTATGTCTTGTAAAAGTTATTTGCTTATGGAAAAACTGAACATGAAGTTATGTGTTAGTTTGCGGTGTCCTACGGTTGCCTTAGATGTGATTCAAACTAACCTAGCATGTCTTATAAAAAGTTATTTGCTTATGGAAAAACTGAACATGCAGTCATGTGTATCTAGAGTTCACTTCCATACAATTATAAGCTCAATTTTATACACAGGACATTGATGATTTTGCATGATTAGAGAGAAATGGAAAAAAAATTCCTAATTAGATAATTCTTACAATTACAACTCCCATGTAAGTTGGAGAGTTAACGATTCATGGAATTCGCCCTTTTTTTGTGTGAGTACCTTTTAGGCAGGTTCACTAATGTTTGCTATTGGTTGAATTAAGATACGTGTTCCCTATTCTGAGATTTAGTATTTACAACAAATCGTTCAATCATGTTGCTATTTGTTGCTTTGAATTATCAGGCGACAGACAATATTGTAGCACTCAAACTCACAGGACTCGCCTACGCGCACAATTTTACGAGTGTTGAAATTTCAAGGCTGCCTAGTTTAAGGTTTCTTGAATTAGAAGGGGGGAACTTTGTAGGAGACTTTACAAGTCTTCTATGGAATTTAACATGGCTCTCTGGCGTCATTGCCCTTCAAACATACATGCCACCGGTTTATGTTTGAGGAACTTGGCCGTTCTAAAGATTTCAGAGAGCGATATTACTGAAGACTGGAATGGATGGGAATCATGCATGGTACAATTTCATATAATTCATGCCTTTTCTTTTTTGCATGTTGGCATTTGTCACATTGTCTCAACCTTCATGATGCCATTGTCTTCCTTAATAATGGGTTGTTCACAGGTGAATGATAACCTGAAAGTCATATATCTGATAAGCTGCAGACGCTTAAAAAGGACACCTAACTTCTCCCAGTGCTTGAATATGAAAAGATTGGTTATCAAAGATTGTATATTATTGGAAGAAATCAATAGCTCTATCAGTCAACTGGGGCGCCTAAAGTACTTGGAGATCAGTAAGAATTTTAAGTGTGCTAAGTATGCTCTTCGTCTTAGGCATGCATTCCCTGCTTTTAGACGTTTCGGCAATTCTGCCATTCCTCTATTGCCAGATTCAATTGGTGGTCTGAAATCCTTGTCAATGCTGAAGGTCGAAAATCAGGATGATGTTAGAGAACTTCCACACTCAATAGGAGAGCTACTGGATTTGAAGCATTTGTCTCTACGCAATTGTACTAAGCTTCAAAAGCTTCCAGATTCCATTGGAGAGTTGAGAATGCTCCTCTGTTTGGATTTGTCTTACACTGGCATAAGTGGATTACCAGATTCCATTGGAGAGTTGAGAATGCTCCTTTGTTTGGATTTGTCTCACACTGGCATAAGTGGATTACCAGATTCCATTGGAAGACTAGAATCGCTACTCAGAATGGATCTGTCTCGAACGCAAATTGCAAAATTACCCGATTCAATTGGCAATCTTAGGCGGTTGAAGTTCATGTGTTTGGATGGGACTAAGATAAGAGAGCTACCGAAAAACATATGGACTTTGGAGAATCTTGAGGAGTTGATTGTCAGAGAGTGTGCAAATCTCGAGGGCGAAATTCCTAGTGAAATTGTAGGACTATCCCAATTGAAGATTCTGAACTTGTCCCAGAGCAAGGTTAGTAGATTGCCGATAACAACGAATCGGCTTTATAGTCTCCGAGAACTTGTTTTATCGGATTGTAACCGGCTTCAGTTGCTGCCAAATCTCCCGACAAGGTTAGCAAAGGTAGAGTTGTCCTCTTCATCGTTGCAGGCAATACCCAATCTCTCAAACGTAACTAATCTGCTTCATCTGGACATAAGTGATTGCCCTTTTGAGTTCACGCTTTTAGAAACTACACGAAGACCGGTTTCAAATCCGACCCTAGAATGGCTTGGGAGGCTAAATGAGTTGCAGTTTTTGAGACTGGTTCTTTCCGATTCCAACTTGCCTCCGACTGACTTGTGCTCCCTGTCTCAGCTCCGGTCACTCGAAATAACTTGTGCCGACCCACGGTCTTTGACACGGTTTCCGTCCAGTTTAGAAGTCTTGAGCTTAGAAGATGTGAAGACTCCAATAGAATGGCCAATGTTCTCCAACCTGGGAAATCTGTCTGAATTAAAGCTCTCTGGCTGTTGGTTAACAGAAATCGAGTTTGGCAATGTGCTTGGACAGCTAGCGAATCTCCAGCGACTGCAAGTGAGCAACTGCAAGTTGCTTGAGAGGCTATCCAATCTATCGAGCTTAAAGGAGCTCCGGATGCTGAGTGTGGAGTACTGCCCACGACTAATAAAGATCGAATCCGAGCCATCTTCACTGGGAGATTGCAGTTGCACCTCGACGGAAAGGCCCATCCCTGATACTCAGAAGCTAGAGAAGCTGCGGTCGTTGAGAGTCTACTATTGTAAATCAGTGCGAAGTTTGCCTGGTGTACCGGCTGCGTGTGATGTCGAGGTTCTCCCATGACAATGTTTAACAAGATCTGAAGATCGCCAGAGTATTGAAGATCCGAACCCCGGGTTTCCCCAAAAGGTCTCAAAGAAGAGGAAGAAGTAGAAGAAGAAGAAGAGTGGAAGACATATTGAAGATGACCAATCGGCACGGCCCCCCCGAAGCGCCAGAACCGCTACGCCCGGCAGCCCCAAGCCGGCGCTAAAATCAACGAAACGGTGAGCCCCAAAATCGAAACCCTAGTTCATTCGATGATTGATTTGCATCATTCCAATCCCTAGATAATTGAATCGAAGGAGGCGAGACTTGGGATTGATTTCCGGTGGCAATTTTGGTTGCCGGAGGGAAGTTCCGGCCGTACTCCAAGATGACTGGAGTTTGCGCTCCATGACGATGTGAAGAGCAGGTCAAAATTATTTCTTTAGCGAGTTTGCTTGTGTTAATACTGGTTTTGCTTTCGAATTGGTGCTCCAAAGCCTTACAGTTATTGCTTGGTGATTTCTCGCATGTTGTTGTAGAAACGAGTAATTCTAGGAGGGCCTCCAGAGATTGCAGAAGCCCGGGACTCTGTTGCTGCCAAAGCTGCCGTGGCCATCACCCGTCACTGAGTGCTCCTCCCAGAAGGTGGCATTTGGCCACTCCTTTGGCGCCTACTTCCCTAGCTCCTCTGCCCCAAGTCCAGCCCTGCCTGCCAGACATGACAGGGTGATCCGCTGGACTTGCATGAGTGAGCTGAGACTATTAATGTGTGAGAGCGATCTGCCGGGCTCAAACATGCTCAAAAGACAGAAGATAAACTGAGGTCTTGGATGGTAAAAATGGTGGAGCCATAAACAGGGGCGTCTAGGCCAAGCACGCAGGAGATGGTTCCAATGACTGCCAGCTATTGTGGACCGGAGGTTGCAATGCAGCATGGGAGGTTGAGATGGAAGGAGCTGGATGTGGTAGCTGCGCACCAGTAAATGCAAGGATTTGAGGCACAGATCAGTCATGGTCTGGACTATGATACCGCGTGCAATGCAACTCAAAAAGGTTGCGTGAGAGCATAATATTGCGTTCACTCGGGGTAATTTGCTTCAGCTTTTGTTCTTCTCCTTTATGCTCTATAGCTACATTCGATTCTCTGTTACTGTATTTTGAACACCCAAAACAAATAAACAAATGAATTTTTGGAAGGCATTTTTTTAATGGTTTTATGTGTGTATACACACACACATACCTAGAAATGTACATAACTTTAGGAACTCAAATTGGAGCTTAACCTTCATATAGATGGTAGAAAGCAAAAGGTTTCTGTTCTCAGTATGATTCACTTAGCTATTGAAGTAGATCTGCTGAAGATAAAAGGAGATAGTGATCTTTGTTTTTCCCTCACAGGAAAACTACACCACCTGCAGGAGTATGGTGACATTTTCAGACAATCATTTCCAGAAGCAACCCGCATTAAAATCCAATAGATATACATATACACTATAACCATTTTGTTTAACATTTATTGTGCTTTAATCAAATTTAGGCATCGACAGACCTGGAGGTTCCATGTGCTTCAGTAACAAGCACAGGACAGACATTGACTGCGTGTACGTTCACCCAGTCTGTGAATTTCATCTTGCTTGCCACCTCTTTTGACCTGCAACTCTTATAATGCTTGGAAAGTATTGTCTTCCTGTCAGGATTGCCTGATATACAATCTTACAGCGTACGTATTCATTCTAAAAGGATAGAGATGTATTGCTAGATACAGTCACATACGTTCTCTTCCGATACCCCTTCATGCCAATGCTGAGCATAAATTTTGGAACAACTGAGGGCTTGGTTGCTTCCATCATCTCCTTGTTGTTAAAGTTTAAACCGCTATACCTTTGATTGTTGAAAATCTGAACTACTTTTCTTGCACATTTAACTCTGCTCGACAAATATCATCTGCTTCTATTCACTTCGTCGATGGCTCTATTTAGGAAAGTGACATTGCACTGCTGGGACTCTTGCACGCTTTTTCTTCATAATCTCTTTATGCAATTCATCCATTTGCAATTTTGTCTTTTAATTTATACGGCAGATTGTTCACGATTTTATTCGAATCTAATGGACAAAACTACTCAGTTTGCCGACAGCTGACAGTTCCTTCGAAACTCTGTTGGGTAGGGATATAGCGAGAAAAAAAGACAATCTGTTTCAAATATAAAGCAACAAAGATTCAATCCATAAAAGGCAAATGCCTGTGGTATAATCTTACAGAAGAGTCAACCCCATGTAAAAAGTCAGAAACACCTTAGTATTTCGCAATACTTGACATAGAGTAAAAGGTATAAGCAGGTCGAGTTTAGTGAACTTTTGTAATTAGTAAGACCCTTCTCTTCCAAAATTCTTTTCTAGTGTTGGGAACTTAAATGATGTATTTGCTTTACCACCAAGATGGTCCTTATGGCTGTGAAATTTTTTGGGGAAAAACGTGTCATGCAGTATGTTAGGAGCGAACTCCTTTCCCACTCTAAGAATGACCGGGTTACCTGTAGTCATATTCAGTGAACTGATCATCAGGAAAGGTCACTTCTTGGCATGTATAAATACTGCATAAATGCAGGACAAGCATTTCTTCTATTTCAATCTCACCTCTTATTTTCTCATCATGGTTTAAATAAAATCGACTGGATTTTGATAATCCAAGTGTCTTGTCATCTGAATCTTGAGTATCAGTGATAGATTTAAGTGGAGCATTGAATAACTTCATCATAATCCATTCGGTCAACTAAGAAAAAAATTTCTTTTTTTTTTTAAAGTTTTTACTCTGATTTCCCCCTCATCAGGCATCCTTTGTCATGCTGATAAACGCCTAACAGCATAGGGATTCAGAGTATATCCGCAGTTGTTCTCTCGTCTAATCCCTCAATATCAATGAAGATAAATGAGCTCCTTTAGTAGTTGAGTTCAGCTGGAAAATCCTTTTGACGTTTCTACTTATGCACATCAGGGTGGTTGGATAGGAGCAAAAACTATTCTGATGTTTTAATTAGGTGATCAATGCTTTTCTGCTGTGACGCATTCAAATGAATTACGTCCCTCATTGTCATGGTTGACCAGTATTGGAATTGGTTCAGAAAAGTTTGAAAAGAAGGAATTTACTCGTGACATGTTCATCAATCAACCATTACCATTTTTTCTATATTTCAACTTCTATAGTCAGTGCAGACTGCTGCATATGATCAGTTGCAAATGATGGAGCAGCTGGTCGGTGTTATCTCTTTTTGCGATTCATCATTTTGCAATTTCGTCTTCTCAAGCCAACTTTTTCTTTTCGGTCAATTGGTGAAGCCGAGGCTTTCCAATTTCCTCAACTAAGCTATTTACAGAGCATCAGTCTTGGACACTGCTCCAAAAATGGCTGCGGTAAAAACCAGGTAGTACCACAAACCTTGGAGGATTGTTGAAAAGCATTACTGCATATAATGCTTTGACCTGGGTAGGTGCTGTTCTCCCGAGTTAGAGGAAGAGCTTTCGCTTGACAAGTTCTAATATATTCGAAGACTTTTTCTGTAAGCCGGCCCACGAAGTAAGCAGGTGATTTCGAGGACGCGTGCAGAAGTGATCTGTCTTTGCATCTCCGGTCGATCGGTCTCTTAGCCCTGGTCATTAGGGGGATAAGACACGCGAAGAGGCCCGTTGGATCGTGCGAGGCTTCATCCGACGGATGGGAGGTGTCAGAATCAGTCAACGGTTCTTGTTTTGGGACCAAAAAGTCAGTCCACTGATTCTCTTAAATGTGTCGACAGGCGCAAGGTAACTGGAAACTTGCAAATCTGAACAAGCAAGAAAAGTTTGATACTGCTTCCATCGCCAAAGATAGCAGGAAATGGAACGTCTAAGAGGAATGTTTCACCCCCTCAATGGTGGATCTTCATCGTAATCCAGGAAGGACTACAAGGTGTTCTTAAGTTTTAGAGAACCCGATACTCGCTTAACCATCATTGACTCTCTCTATGCAGCCATGATTCGAGCCGGGATACGCGTCTTTAAAGATGATGAAGAACTTCATGTCGGGGAAGAGATCCAAGGCGAGCTTCTAAGAGCGATCTCCAATTAAAAAATTTACATACCAATCTTCTCTAAAGACTATGCTTCTAGTAAATGGTGCCTCCACGAGCTTACATACATGTTGGAGTGTAGGAAGAGAGATGAGAAAGCCATCTTGCCCATCTTCTACGAGGTGGAAGCATCCGATGTTAAGCTCAAAACCGGATCATACAGGAAGGCCCTACGAAAGCATGAGAGACAATCTAGTGAAAATATGGCAAAGGAGTGGGAGGAGGCCCTCAAAGAGATTGCCAGAATCGAGGAATGGAACTTAAAAGATCACGGGTAATTAATGACCACTTCTATACTTTCATTTCTAAATATATAGATCAAACCCCCCCCCAAAAAAAAAAACACAAATATTCTAAAGTCAAATGGAAGTAGAAATGGTTGTGCAAATTACCATGTTCGTTTTGTAAAGTCCATATCATCATCATCATATAATTTTTTAGAACTCTTAACCGATCCATTAACTACACTTTTGCATGCAATTTGTCACATCTTATGTCATTCTTCCTCGTGATAATTCCTATCGCAATTGAATTTTGGAGTAATCATTTGAGGACGAACCTTACCGATAAATAGGTTGTTAAATGGATGAGTCATAAATAGTCCGATTCAAATTAACCCATTAACCCATTTATGTATAATATAAATTTTTTGACCCATACCCAACTCGACCTGACCCATATTGCTAACACTTCCATTTTTAACCAAATATATGAAATTTTATTCTTATGAGTTTTTTTTAAGATTATATTGCTAAAATATTTGCAAACTGGGAATGTTTGTTTCTTATGTTATTTAAAAAATAGTATTTCTAAAACACTCTCTTTTAACGCAAATTTAGTTAACAATTTTTATAATTATTTTTTAAAATTGAGGCTCCATTTTTTTCTTGAAAATTTATTTTTAGGAAGTCATTTTATAGAAAAATAACAATAGTTTTAGTTTTTTGCCTAAAATTTGAAAATAAATTAAAAAATTGAAAAATATTATTTGATTTTCCTCCATATATTCCTTTTAATATTTTATTTTTAAATATAATTCTTAATTATTTTTATTTATTTTTAATAATTTTTATTTTTTAAAAAAATCAAATTTTTAATTATTTTTTCTTCTTTCATTGTTTTTTTTTCTTTTTGCCTTTTTCCTTCTCCTCTAGCCTGTCGTCAGCCACGATGACAAACAACGACCGACCTTAGATGAGTTGGTGCTCGCTTGAGACCCTCACCTATCCAATCGCTTCCCATTATCGTGGCTGGCAACCAGCTAAAGAAGAAGGAAAAAAACTATAATTTCGGTTTTTTAATAAAAAAAATTTAGAAAGCTAAAAAAGGAAAGTGAGAGTGTGAACTACTTAAATGGGTTTAGAAATGCGTCTTTAAGTCCAACCCACATATAACCCATTCATTCTAAATTTTCAATCTTTAAACTCATTTAAGTAGTCTCTTTAAGATTTAAGTGATTCATTTATGTTTTAAATGGGTCATAAATTGGTTTAAGACCCATTTTGACACATTTACCCATTAATAGTTGTAAAAGGTTTGTCCCATTCGATGTGAGACTATGGTGCCACAAACTTCACAATGAGAAGGTAGAAAAATGCTATAAGTGCCACAACTTTTGTACGGTACTCATTTTGATGCCAAAACTTTATTTTCACTCACTTGAGTGCCACAAGTTTGAAAAAACATTCACTTAAATGCTACTTCCAATTTGGCCACCGAAAAAGCTAACGTGGCTGCTGGTGGAGAATATTTTAATATATTTATTAATTTTTTTGAATTTTTTGAATTTTTTTACTTTTTCTTTTCTTTTATTTCTTTAGGGCCGACGAGGGTCCCGGCCGGGGTTGTATTGATTTGTGACTTTGGTTTCTTAAATGAGTTCTAAAATGGGTTTGTTGTTGACAGGATTATGGTGATGGTTTTATTTTCTTGCCGCTATGATCTGAAATCATTGAAGTGTTGTGAGTAAATCCCGGATGTCTTGTATGGCCAAAGCCACCGGCTGATATTAGTAGAGACCTAACCCTAGGAGGGAATCTTGATAAGCCTTGTCATGGGGCATTAATCAGGGCTGTAGTTTGATATGAAGTACTAGAGTGAATAATAGACTTGACCATGGATGTTTGCTTCAATATCGTTGATTGAATGAGCATTTCTAATACGTAGAAAATGTCGTTGAAGTGATGTAACTTATATTTGGACTTTTACATATATCATATACTAGATTTGGTTGTGTTTCTGTTACTGTTCATACGGCGCATAGTTGATGCTCGATTTGTTGAGAAGAGATATATTATGTTTATCAAGCGGTGGTTTGCTTATACCATTCATCTCAATTCTTTTTCAGCTGCCAACAAATAGGAGGAAAGCTACGTCAGTGGAGGAAACTTAGGAATTTGGATTTTGGATAATGACTTGAGATAATTATACATGTAATTTGCAATGATACTTTTTAGGTTTAGTGGTGGATTTTAGAACTCTAGCCATATGTAACCAGATTATTATTCTTATGAGATATTGATGAATATATATTTTGATGACAGGTTAATGTTTGTAACACATATGAGACTACATCCTTTCGATTGGAGGGCGATGGTGCCATTTTCCCTATGTTTGTAGAGTTGGGATGCGTGTGACGGTTTTATAATTTGTCCTTTTAAACTTTGTTGAGAAACATCAAGCCGTGCGAGTAGTCATTGTTCGGATTGTTCGGACCATGATACCACGTACAGCGCAAGTCAAGATGTTGTGTGAGAGGATGATATTGCTTTCTCTCGGTGTGATTTGCTTCAGCTCTTGTTCTTACTACATATGCTCTATTTTTGCATTCGATTTTCTGTTACTGTAACCCGCAATACAATCCGATAAGCATATGCTCTCTTCAGTATAACCAGTATTAGTATTAGCAGATTTGAGTTTGGCAGAACTTATGTACGAGACCCATCTATTCCGAAATTCTTTTCAAACGTGAATTTCGGCAATATATATATGCTCCGTGTCATGTGGTATCTCAGTTTAGTGCTGCACCAACTGTGGACATACGGTTCTTGCGATCACACACCGTCGGTCACGGATTTGGGCCAACTTCTAGTGTGCTCGAGATCCGAGTTGATGAATTAGTACCTCTTTGATACGTCATTTGTCTCATTAGTATGCCTAGAGCGTGAAGGAATATGAGAGGATTAGCCTGATCAAGATCGATCGCAATTTCAAGGTCACTGAACTGATAGATGATGATTTTGACCGAAAAGAAAAATAATAGATGATGATGGTGAGAAGTCGTATATGAAAAACTTTGTAGCAAGCCATGCAAATGACTATTTTTCATAATTAATTTGACTTAATTTGAAATTGGATCCTAACTTACCTTCAATTTGGTTTAGGATTTACCTATATGATAATACAGATGTACAAAGTATGGCAATAAAAAGTTTCATATGAATTTAATGAGAAATAGATGGAGCCGGTTGAATCATATACAACTTTTTCTTTATGTAATTTTATTTTAAAAAAATTAAGCAAGCTTTTTCCACATTTAAACGTTGAAACGACAGTCATAAGTAAAATAAGTAATTTGAAGAATTATTCCCGCTATTTGCTATTATTACAAATGTGGGATATGAATATAGATATAATAGTTAAATATCCATAAAATTCGTCTAGATCCACTTTTACTTTTTACTTTTTATTTAATCTAAATCTCAAAGCTCGTGCACTTGGACTTTAATTAACTACGAAATTCTTTAAAATTTTCACTACATTCAAATATTGATACTTAGATTCTTTTTTTTATCAATCTTATTCTATTATTGCTCTAACTCTCATTTTCAAACTTTTACCCTACCTCTTGCAATGTGTAAGAATCGAAACTCACGCTTAAAACTAAATCAATCCCATCATAATTCCTGTCACGCCCCGACTCTCGAGCTCGCGGCAACCCCATTTCACTTGAGGTCTTAAAATACGACGTCCCAGGTACTGTCGTCGACCAATTCATTTTATCTTGTAATTAAGCACATGCGGAAACGAACAACTCCCAAACCAAACAACAGGGATAGTAACAACGGCAGCAGAGGAAAGACAACCAGTATTTTATATATCTGAAGGTTAGCCAGCATACCAGCAAATACATACACGCCTTACTACAGGCGACAAGCTAAGGCCTACTAAAAAAGGGACCGGCCTAGCTAACCTAACCCTGTACAAGTGGGGGAAGGCTCGTCAAAAAGGAAATAGGCTACAGCTGCCTACTCACGGGCCTCGGAGGGATCGCTCTCTTCGATCCTCGGGTACTGCATCATCTAGGGCCTGAAAATGTTAACCACGACGGGTTGAGATAAACTCAGCAAGTTAAAGTCCTAAGCCCCGGTTAGGAACTTCGCTCGCATCGGGAGTTTAACATACAACCTAATACAGCAATCAATGCAATACCACCTCAGAGAGAAAGACAGCAGAAGACAGTTTGATAAACAGGTGCAATCACAAGCGACCCTACTTGGCCTTAGCACACGCTACTTGCAGAAACTGTCATTTAATCCATCACGACATTAAAAGCATGCGAATAATCAGAGCATCTCACACAACTTTCTCGTGCCTCACATCCACACATATGCTCCGATTATTATGACCACTAGGGCCACGGCACAACCTTAAGGTTGGCGGTCTACCAGTCAAAGACCAGGCATCGTCCTCCCCCATGAGGCACGGCGACGTCACGGGCTCTCTCCCATCGACGGCATTCCCTATGGAGCATGGGGCCCGCTCACCGCCGCAGCCCCGCCCGACCTTTGTCGGCAACCGACCGAAGTCGGGACGACCAAAAGGCCACGGCACAACCCCAGGGTTGGCGGTCTACGGCGGCCGCCGGGCTCTCCTCTTAATGTGACCATGCAACACATCATCAAACAATCCGTTCTTTTCTTTGCTGTCGTGAATGCACATACAATTCGTGCTCACGCAACATGCTTTTACAGTTGGCACACGTATAATGAAATGCAGTACAATCCAATCAACAATCACGTATATTCCCTAATTCTCGGGAATAACTCAATAAATCAAACACTTTCACTTCCACCCAGTCTTCGATCATGCATTTCATCATTATTCACGCATATAATTAACAATCGGCACTTCAATAAAGCATAACAACCAAGAACACAATAATTTGAAACCAGAATTTATTTCGTATGAACATCTTGCCGTGAAACGATGTCAAGTGAACGGTAAATTCGTCCGAAATTAAATAAATAAATAAAAATAATTAAACTTAACCATGGTTAACAAATTAACCTAACCATGGTCAAATTAACCTAACCATAGTTAAATTCTAACCTTGGTTACTTTAAAACTAACCTTAGTTACTTTAATTAATTAACCTTAGTTACTTTATTACTAACTATGGTCAATTAACTAACCCTAGTCATCCTTAATTAACCATCCTAATTAACTAATCAACCTTAATTAATCACAAACACACAAATATACTAATTAACCCCTAAGCAAGATTAACCCCTAAACAAGGATTAGGAAGTTAACTTACTTGGATCGGAAATCCGGCGACACCGGCGCGTAGAGGGGAACGAGGGCTACGAGGGGTAAGCTCGGGGACGACAACGAGTGACAAACGGTGGCCAAAACGGGCCAAAACAGTGCTGGTTACTATTCACGCGGAACCGGTGCGGGCTGAGGCGGAAACGGCCGAAACGGGCGGCTAACGGCGACCAAAGGTGACCAGGGATGTGCGGTTGGCTTCCTAACTCCCAGGACTACACTTTGGGCGGTTGCGGCGGCTCCGGTGATGGCAACAAGGCTGTTTTTGGGCTGGAAAACAGCAAGGACAGCAAGAAACAGCAAAAATGGAAGAGAAAAGGAAGAGAAAAAGGGAGAGAGAGTGGGGCTGGGCTGGTGCACGAATTTTGGGGGAGAAAGAGGAGAGAGAAGGAGCTGCTGGTCAAGGATAAGAGCCAAGGCAAGTGGGCTTGCCGCCACTTGCTTGAAGAGGCCAATAAAAAACAAGCGATAAACAAGCAAAAACACGCCCACTTGCAAGCACAAAAGCAAAAGGCCAAGAGAGAAGCCCATGGGCTGGAAATGGAGGAATTTGGGCCCCTCTTAGGCTGGGCTGAATGGGTGCAAGGCCCATTGGGCCGGCGGTCTGGGCCGGCCCACCCGCGAGCCCGAAACCCGGTCAATTCTTCCTTTTTTTTTCGACGCTTCCGTGTCCAACGGAAAATCCCAAAATAAATGAGGCGACGTCCAAGTATTTATTCCTGATATCACGGAGAAATCGGTTCCCAAAATCGGATTAAAAATCGGGCTAAATTGAGTCGATTTTCAGGATGTTACAATTCCCTAAGAAGGTGGGGATTTGAATTACCTACTTTTTCCTTCCCACTTTAGAAGGATAGCCAGTGGCACAAATGTCATTGGGTTATTGATATTTAAATTCACATAGATTTACACAGTTTTTTTTCCAGAATATATTAAATTTAAAAGATATTTTTGAACGGAAAAGTAAATAATATTTACTTTTTTGCTCTTATTTAAGTCCGAAGGAACATAGCTTTTTCAGATGGAAAAAGGTCTTCTATTTTCTCCATTAAAATTAACGAACACCTAATTTATTGACATGAGGCTGGCGCTTTTTGGCAATAATAACAGAGACGAAATAACAGAATAACAGAGAGCGCGAGGCTCAGGAGCATTTGCCACCTCTCATTTTTTTTCTCTGCAAGAGCTCTCTCAGCTCTCTGCTCTCTCTCTCTCTCAAGAAAATGCAGCTCCTGCAGTGCCCATCTTCTCCTCCATCTCTCTCCTTGTGCTGCTCAAAAGTCCAACCAAACAGAGGTAGCAACCCGCATTAGTATTATAACCATTTTGTTTAAGGTTTATTGTGCTTTAATCAAATTTAAGCATCGACAAATCTGGAGGTTCCATGTGATTCAATTGTAAGCACAGGACAGACATTGATAGCCTATGCTTTCACCCACTCTCTGTGAATTTCATTTTGCTTGCCACCTCTTTTGACCCCCAACTCTTATAATGCTTGGAGAGTTTTGTCTTCCTGTCAGGAATACCTGATATAGAATCTTACAGCGTGCCTATTCATTCTCAAAGGACAGAATAGTATTGCTAGATACAGTCGCGTAGGTTCTCTTCCGCTACCCCCTTCACACCAATGCTGAGCATAAATTTTCAAACAACCGAGGGATTGGTCCTTGTTGTTAAAGTTCAAACCACTATGCCTTGGTCGTTGAGAAATCTGAACTGCTTTTCTTGCACATTTAAATCTGCTCGAGAAGTATTGTCTGCTCCTAATCAATTCATTGATAGCCCTAATTTAGGAAAGTGACTTTGCGGCTGCTAAGACTCTTGTGCGCTTTTTCTTCGTTATCTCTTCATGCAATTCATCTATCTGCAATTTCGTCTTTTAATGTATACGGCAGATTGTCCGTGATTTTATTGAAAATCTTATGCACAAGGCTTAAAGCTACTTGGTTTGCCGAGAGCTGACTGTTCCCTTGAAACTCTGTTGGGTAGGGATATAGCGAGGAAAACAGAATCTGTTTCAGATATAAAAGCAACAAGATTCAATCCGTAAAAGGCAAATGCTTGGGGGTATAATCTCGGGCACAAACCGGCATCAGTGGAGCATTGAGTTTCTTCATCAAAATCCATTCGGTCAACAAAAAAATCTTCGTTGCCTTTAAAAGTCTTTTCTAATTTCCCCCTCATCTGGCATCCTTTGTCGTGCTGATGAACGTCTAACGGCATAGGGATTCAGAGTATATTTGCGGTTGTTCTCTCGTCTAACCCCTCAAAATCGATGAAGATAAATGAGCTCCTTTAGTAGTTGAATTCAGCTGGAAAAATCCTTTCGACGTTTCTACTTATGCACATCAGGATGGTTGGACAGGGGAGCGAAAACTGCTGGATTCTGATGTTTTAATTAGGTGATTAATGCTTTTCTGCTATGACGCATTCAAATGAGTTACGTCCCTCATTATCATGGTTGACCAGTAATTGTAATTGGTTTAGAAAAGTTTGTGAAGAAGGAATTTACTCGGATGACACGTTCGCCAATCAACCGTTGCCATTGTTTCTATATTTAACTTCTATAGTCGGTGCAGATTGCTACATACGATCAGTTGCAAATGATGGAGCTGCTGGTCGGTGTGCCTGCACGGTCATTACACGTTCATTCATCTACAGTAGATCAAAGCTTCAGTGAAAAGAATTGGCAAGCACTATAATTTTCTCGAGAATAGCAATCAACGTCAATTTCTCCGCGCGCCTGCCCGTGGCTTTCGAGTAAAGCTAGCAGCCTGGAGAATGTGAGCAGAGAGACATTCGAACTCAGGATGCCTCTAACTAAGACGCAAGACAATCAAGGAAAGAAAATTAGAATTGATACCACGAAAAATTCCAAATCAGTATATCTATGACAAATTTATCTCAAATTAATTTTTTGATTACGAAAAACTCCAAATTGATGTACATATAACAAATTTATCCAAAATGACCATAAAAAACCCCAAATTGATAACAAATATATACTCCGTTAAATTGAATTAATATCATAAAAAATCACAAAATTCGTGCAATCTGTGACAAATGAAAAGTAAAATCCTAAACCGGTACACCAATCAGTCGTCACATTTCATCAAATTCAGCAATTTGACAATAAAATTTTACGAGAACTAATGAAAGGTAAATTTGTCAAAATTGTACAAGTTTAGGTTTTTTAGTGATCAAAAAATTAGTTAGGATAAATTTGTCATGAATGTACTAATTTGAGATTTTTCTTGATATTAATCGAAAAATTATTAGGCTCAAAAGAAGTCTTGGTCTTTTTATATTAGCTCTTTACTTAACTTTAAGGTCATGTTTGGTAACCAATAAAATAATGCATGATTTTATTTTTTTGTTCTTTTTTTGTTCAATGAAATCATGAATAAAATCATGCATTGTTCCATGAAACAAAAAAAGAACAAAAATCCATTTGGTATTTTTTTTGTTCCTAAGAACAAATTTGTTCCCAAAAATAGATTTAGAATAGAATCAAAAAATAAAAAAAAGTTAATGCTTTGTTCATGGGAACAACTCCAGAATTAAGCCTTTTCTTCTTCTTTTTCATTCTTTTCCTTTTGTGCTTTTTCTTCCTTAAAGTTGGTCGCTAGCCCCTGGCGAGGCTCGGCCTCGCCCTCACTTTCTCCTAGCCATCGCAAGGCATCACTTGGCCATGGTGAGGCTACCCTCACAGTGGCTGGGTGAAGGAGCTCGGCCTCGTCGGAGGGCAAGGTTGAGCCTCGCCCAGCCAGGGGCGAGGTTGGCGACCCACTTTAAGGAGGAGAAGCTTATTAAAATATTAAAAGAAATTCTAAGTCATAAAAGGATTTTAGGGTTGTATCAAACACACACCTTCAGATTTTCAGAAATTCGTCTAGGGAATAGATTAAAATGAAAAATTATTTTTAAGCAGAAATTATTTCCGAGAATAAAATACTTACTTAACGCGTCCTAAGTGACTACCATCATCATCTCACCTTACCAAGAACGTGGAATTGAGCAAAGACTTGGAATGCATTTGCTGATGTCTAATTTTGGTAAACATAGACAGATCTTCTGATGCTCAATATTCTCTCGAGCTTTTGTTTGACAGATTAAACAATGCTGAATCTACTGTTTTGTCACCGCGTTCCCATGCTCACTTCATTCAAAACCTGCATCACTTGGGTTCATTTTATATTTTGCAGAAATTACCGTGATAGATAAGGAGAAGACGAAGACTTAGGAGTCTGTCTCTTCTTCCTATTTTCTCCGAGTCCTTGTTTGGCATCATCTGTATTTTAGTAATCAATTACGTGTGGAACGGTATCAGCCTAATATCTCTTGGTGTTTTCTATTAGTTTCACCAACTTGCTCGCATGATTTCAGTGTAAATACAAGATACACCCATTATCTTATGCGCCTGCTCACTCCTAATTTATTTGACCTTTCTACTGTTGGAAGATTTAATTTGGCTGAATTGCATAGTTTGGCAATGTGTCTACTCTACAGAGATATCAATAAGATGGTTCTACTATAATCGACAAAAAAATATTATAATTACTTAATCACACTTACTCAAGTGATTTTCAATCCTAAATAAAACCCGAGTCCATGAGAATCAACCGTAACAAACTAGTTTTCTTACTCTGTTCTGAAAAGCTCTTTAAATTGCTCATAAGTTAATTATTAAATATACATAAAAAATAGGGGATCGGGTGTCTGACCAAAATAGGCCCGGACACCCAGGCTCGATGTTGGAAAATACCTTCGGCTCTACATATTTGCAAGGTGTCCAGCAAACCAGCCACTTCTTGACCGAGTGCTTGCCTAGTTGCGTGCTTTGTCCATGCGATAGGGAGAGCAGGCTTCTTGCACCCTCTTGTCATCTGAAAAGATCAAACTCAGATCGCTAATTAATAGTCATCTCTCTCGAGCCCCCTTAGTCTCTTCACTTGTTGCAGATGCTAACCAAGTCCAAGAACGCTAGGATCTTTAAAAATTCACAATTATTTGTTTATGTGTTATGTTGTTTAAGCAAGTCCTTAACTTTTCCCAAGAGCATTGTTGCTCTTGAACTTTTCACCGGTTTTAAATTAATGAAGTTCCTAAATTATTTTAAAATATCCAATATAATTCTTAAGTACCTTTTCATATAAGGATAAAGCCTCTTACTTAACAAAACAATGTGTTTTCTTCCTGATTCAATCGATATCCCGTGAATGTAGAGTGGATTGTTTGTTGTGCTTTGAAAAGAATGGCAAAATCTGCACTCAACGGACATTTTGCGGTAATGAATAAGAATAATTTTTTTAAAGTGACTGCGCAAATTATTTGTTTCAAATGATTTACGCATGAGACATGAATGTGTATTACTTTTCTATAGTTTTGAATTATGTTACATATACGATACCCATTTGTATAATTTTTTTATCCAACAGCTTTAGTAGATTGTTGTCCATTTTGGCAGTTCCCTTTATGATAATCAACCGGCGTATGACGATATAAGAAACATACTAAAATATTTGAAGTAAACTAATTGAACAAACTAAAGTAACGGAGATGAAACAATTACTCAAACTAAACGAAAGGTGTAGGAATGGAATCTGTTATAACTAGTATAAACACCTAGAGGGGGGTGAATAGGTGTAGAGAGATTAACCACGCAAATATATGTAACTTTTGCAATCAACGAATTGAAACCAAGTAGAGAGAGTGAGAGAAGATTGCAAACACTGTTTATAGTGGTTCGGCTTTTAGACAAGCCTACGTCCACTCTCCGGGCGACCAGCCAATCAGCTGTATTTCACTATATGATCAACGGTGATTACACAGTCTCGAGTGTTTGTACTCGGTGATGATCTTGTCTCACTAAGTCACTCTCTTTTGGTAATACACTAAGATCACTCAAATGCGCACTGTGAACAACAATTGAAGAACGAAAACAGCTTTGGAATAATGTTCATCTCCTCTCCCCCTAAGTCTCAACCTATCCTTAAATACTCTCCAAGCCACACTCGACCGTTGGCTCTTTCCTTGAGAGTTTTTGTCTTCCCTTTCTTGGACAGACTTTATAAGGCAAGTCTTTTTGACCGTTGAGGGTAGATCGGATCCCCTTAGATTACGTTCGCCCATACAAACGAGAATACGGGCTTCCATAAGTGCTCTATTCTTCTCTTGGAAGTTGCCCACTAATTGATCTGTCAATCAATCAGATTAGTATAACGAGAATCAACATAAATAAGGTAAGTGAAATACTGTACCGTTGGTGATCTTATCGTATAAGTTCATCTTAAGTCTGACGGTTTTTAAGACCTGAGTCTGCCTAGATTTCAGTCTGGTTCGTTCAGACTTAAAATCTCAGTCTGGTACGGTCAGACTTAAATCTCAGTCTGGATGAGTCTTTCCGTCTGGTACGGTCAGACTCTAAGACATCTCTTGCTTTGTCTTCTGCTACAAAGCAGACTTTAAAGCCTATGTCTTTCTGAGTTCTTTTCCTTAAAGAGATTGAAATAAATATCATTCATAGAATGTTTTGTAAGCATCAAAACTAGGAGTTTTCTCAACAATCTCCCCCTTTTTGATGGTGACAAAACATTTCATACATATGGCTTAATGTCCCCGCAAAATATGGTTAGATAGAACCTGCTTCCAACTATTCTACGTTCAACTCATAAGAATAGCTCATATCAACCCCGTATAGACAATCGAACTTTCATGCATTAATAAAGCCAACTATGTCATGCACAAGATGCAAAAGCTCGAATTGTTAGATTTAACCGGGATTAATCATATCTCGAGAGATAGCCATATCTATTCTCCCCTTTTTGTCAACCTCAAAAAGAGTTAGTCGGTTCAAAAACAAACCGGTTTCTAAAACGAGAAGATGTTTTTAAGAAGTTTTCTTGTTTGGGGTTCGAACAAGGGTGAAATCCTCCATATCCGATGACTTCTCAATCTGTCAATGCATTGATTAAGCGTCTTCTCGAGAGTCTCCGTCTGTTATTGAAGGAGGTTTCCATTGCTACTTGCTGATTTCGATCTCGTTTAGTCGGTGCTATGACTTTCTGATAATCAGCATTCCCAGATGAAGCTGCAGTTACTTGAATGTTAATATTATCAGTAGGATGCTCCCCCTGATTTGATGCTTCATTCTGACCTTGTTCCCCTTCTTGTTCCCCTTCTTTTTCCCTATCCTGATCTCCTTCTTCCTCTTCTTCTGCTTCTTCTTCTGATTCGGTTTCTTCTTCTTCTGGATCTTCTTCTGATTCAGATGCATCATTCTTCTCATGTTCTGTGCTGATAATGTCCTCTACATGTGTTTCTACTTCTGGTTCAGACATTCTCTGAGAAGTTTGACGCATATTTGCTAGAATTGCGGAGATACTTTCTTCTTCATCTTCTTCATCTACCAGTAGGAGTTGTCTTCTCCTTTTAGAACTTGGCTCGGCGGCGGGCGATTCTTTACCTTTTCGTTTTTTGTCTCTGCTCTAGCCAATTCTTTTTCTTTTCTTCTCCATGTCTCTCGCAACATCCTTGGTCTCATCTTGTTGATCATTTTCATGTCAATGGCCATTGTGGGAAGAGTTTTAGTCTTGAATCTCATCGGTATGTCTATCTCGTAGGTGTTCAAAGATCCTTGTCACTAAAGCTCCATAGGGTAGCTGTCCTTTATCCTTTGACACCTTTGTCCGATACATATGCAATATTATTGTGTGAGGCGGTGAGAACGATACTCCCCTTTCAATAGCTCACATCGGTTTGGCCTCAAATTTAGATACATCGAGTCTTTGATGAGGCTTTTGGACGAATGCGGTGATAATGATCTTATGCAAAATAGTTCTTGCGAAGTTAGAAGAGGATAAGTTATAGTGGCCCTTACGGACTTTGTAAGAAACTTACATCTTGTATCATAGGAGACGTCTATTGGCCGAATGCTCCTCTTTCAACTTTAATAATGTCGGCGAGTGTCCGAACTAACATCATAGAACCTGTCATTCACACTTTGAATTGCATTACATGCGGAGATAGAAATGTCAAGTTCGAGTAAAAATATGCTGTTAATTCGGGATAAACAAAGCGCGAGAATCGGTGCAAAATTGGTCCATCTGCAATTTTTCAAGGCATTCTCTCGAGATTTACTTCAGCAAAGCATCCAAATAATCAAAATCCACAATTCGTGGTTCATGATTCCTCGATCCATCGGCCCGTTGAAGAAAGTCTTATGCTCTCTACGGAAAGAAATAATTTCCCGGTTGTGTTTCGGGCTACAAAGCCGGCTATTCCCATTCTCACTTCGAAATTTATGTATATGTTCTCATCATCTTCCTTCACATTATCTCGCTTCTCCCTTTATCACTTACTCGTTAAATACGAGTAGATGGTGATTCTCGTGGTGCATCTTTGCTTGAATGAGACGGAGTTCATTCGCATACCCTTTTTCTCTCAAAAAGAATAATTTGACATCATCCCTAACCTTTCGTTGGACCATTTTTTCGTATGTCCTCAGTACTGCATGGGGATTATCAGTGGGTATCGGTAGAGTTAAACCAGGCGTACCTCTTCGTGAGACATTCGTTTCTTCAGATTGTGGGCGGAGAGTTTTTGGAGATTCCTCAGGTCATTTTGAGAAGAAACTCTTGGAGATTGTCCTTGAGTATCTTCGGAAGTACGTGTGAGGTCGAAATATGTCGCCCTCCGTCGACTCTTCTTCCTCCTCTTCCAAAGCAATCTGTTTGATCTTCTTCTTGGAGATGGAGATCTTGATCTAGATACGGAGGATCTCGAAGCCATGTTCGAAGAATGTAGGTTTTGGAGAAGATTGATTTAGAAAGCGTTTTTTTACGTGTTAGGGTTTGTAGACAAAACGTTCTTGAAGAGTTGTGAGGAAAAGACCCGACTTTTAGACGGTTTTTATACCCTCGTTGAGAGAACAAATGAAAGTCGCAACCCAAAACAGATTAAAATGGCAGTTATTCTAAACTTAACAAGAATATTCAATCATCATAGACATGTGCCAAAAATATGCAAATCAATCAATCAGATCAAAAACTTACTAAAGTTTTACCATATTTAAATAAGGAAATAACATACCATCCTAAAATACCACTATTTCCTTCTTCAATCTTCTTCGAAGATTAGTCTATCCAGACGATTTCTTCCATCAGACTTTGTCCTGTTCTCATAGAATTTATAAAAACGGGTTAATAATATTTAATCTTCCACATATTGAATCGAATGTACCTTTGTCCGGCGGCTTTGTGAAGATATCGCAATTGATTCTTAGAATCAATGAATTCCACATATATATCTCCATTTTGCACATGGTCTCTAATAAAATGATGTTTGATCTCAATGTGCTTCGCCCGGAGTGTAGAATCGGATTCTTGGTAAGATTTATTGCGCTCGTATTATCACATCTTATTTACGTACGGGATTCCTCCTTTCCATAGTCTCTTAGTTCTTTGTCTCATCCACGAGAATTTGTGAACAGCAACTTCCAAGCGCAATATATTCGCCTCGCTGTTGAAAGAGCCACGATATTCGCTTTTTGGAAAACCATGAGACTAGCATTTTCCCAGAAGTTGGCATGTACACGAAGTACTCTTTCGTCTACTTTGCAAACTGCCAAGTCTCGCATCTCGAGTAGCCAAGAAGAGTAAAATCTGTTTCTTTTGGATACCATAAACCCAAGTGTGGATAAGTGGCTATATACTTGATTATACGTTTAACGACGAAAGATGTGATTCTCTAGGATCTACTTGAAATCTAGCACGAGACAAACACGTATAGAATATCGGTCTAGATGCGGTAAGATAGAGAAGAGAACCAATCATGCTTCTATAATTCTTCGATCAACCTTCTTTCCCGTTTCATCTTGATCTAGTTTGATGGAGGTTGCCATTGGAGTCTCGGTCTTCTTGCGAGTTCTCCATACCAAACTTTTTAATCAAGTCTTTGGCATACTTTTCTTAATTAACAAAGGTTCCGCGTTTGGTTTGATTGACCTGAAGTCCTAGAAAAAATGTCAATTCTCCCATCATGCTCATTTCAAATTCTTCCTGCATAGACTTTGAGAAGTTCTTGCACAAGTGCTCATTAGATGAACCAAAGATAATATCATCTACATAAATTTGTACCAATAGTATATCTTTACCTTCCTTCTTAATGAACAAGGTTGTATCTACCATACCTTTCTTGAATTTATTGTCTAGTAGAAACTTGCTCAATCGTTCATACCAAGCTCGAGGTGCTGTTTCGAGACCATAAAGTGCCTTCTTTAATCTGTATACATGGTCGGCTTTCTTGGTTCTTCGAAACCGGGAGGCTGCTCTACAAAAACTTCTTCTTTTATAAACCCATTTAGAAAAGCACTTTTCACGTCCATTTGATATAACTTGAAATTTTGATAGCACGCATAGGCAAGTAGTAGTCGATTGCTTCTAGTCTTGCAACTGGAGCATAGGTTTCATCATAGTCTATTCCTTGATTGAGAATAACCTTTTGCCACAAGCCTTGCCTTGTTTACGGTGACTTTTCCAAGTTCATTGACTTTGTTTCGAATACCCATTTGGTACCAATGATAGTTCTTCCTTTGGGTTTGGGCACCAATTCCCATACATCATTTCTTTTGAACTGTTGAAGCTCTTCTTGCATTGCCTCTATCCAGCTTTCATTTTTCGAGCTTCATTAATTCCTTTTGGTTCAATTTCAGAAATCAATGCAATGTTACTGTGTCCTTTTTGTTTCTCGATCTGGTTTGAATCCCTTCGTTGATGTTTCCAATCACCAGTTCCTTAGGATGACTAGACTTGTGCTTCCAGTTTCGGCTTGGAACTTCATCATTATTAGAATCTTCTGCTGATGCAGGAATATAACGCTGAATTACTTGTTCTTCATGAGTTGCTCCTTTGACTATTTCCTGGGAAGATTCTGCTTCTTTGTTGAGACCAGATCTTTCAGGTGCAGCATCTGATTCTTCAATAATTGTCTTGCTTTGTTTTGAAACTTCTTTCTCCGAAACTTTACATTCATGGATTCTTCCACTTTGCATCCGAGTGTTCTTGTTGAACACTCTAAATGCTTTACTAGAGTTTGAATAGCCAGAAAAATACCTTCATCGACCTTTCTTCAAACTTACTAGGTTGATGATTAACATTTTTAAGGATATAACATAGACAACCAAAGATTCGAAAGTAGGAAACAATAGGTTTTCTTTTCTTAAAAATCTCATAGGGGTTTTCTCAAGAATTGGTCTAAGAAATACTACGTTAATAATATGACAAGAAGTAGAAACCGCTTACGCCCAAAACCGAGTTGCTACCTTGCTTTCTATAAGCAATGTTCTAGCCATTTCTGCAAAGATCTATTTTTCTTTCCACCACTCCATTTTGTTCGGAGTGTAGGGAGATGAAAAAGTATCTTTGTATACCATATTTGTCACAAAAATTTGCAAAGTCTTGATTCTCAAATTCTCCCCATGATCTGTTTTGATACTTGAAATGGAGTATCCTTTTTCATTTTGGACCTTCTTTGCAAATGTTGAGAAATATGAAAAGGTATCTCCTTTATTTGCTAAAAAATATACCCATGTAAATCGAGAGTAATCATCTACTATCACAAGACAGTACTTCTTACCTCCAATGCTCGGGTTACGGTTGGTCCAAATAAATCCATGTGAAGAAGAGTTTGTAACACACGATTAGTAGTAATCTGTTTTATAGATTTGAATGAGCTTCTTACCTGTTTTTCCCAGTGTACATGCGAGCAAAGCTCGTGTTCTTGTAACTTAGTGAAGGCAAGCCACGAACGAGCTTTTTCTGGCAAGCTTGGAAATTTGTTTCATCGACATGGCCAAGTTTGCGGTGCCACATATCGCTTCATCTTGGCGATAATAGACATTTTGCGGTGTCTTCATTTATGTCCGGAAGATAAATGTTCCCATGCCTTCGTCCCGTAAAAGTACGTGAAGAATCATTGCTTGTTCCGAACATAGATTCTCTTTGAAGTTTATTCTGAAACCGGCATCACATAGCGGCGATGCTCGAAGATTGTAGTTTAATCCTTTGACTAGAGAAACGTTGTTGATGATTAAGCTACCGATCTTGTGATTCGATCCTATAATGTTTCCTTTGGTGTTTCCTCCAAACGAAACTATTCCTCCCTTGATTCTTTCGAATCCAACGAACATTTTTAGTCTCTGTCATATGTCTTGAACATCCTTTGTCCAAGTACCATTTCTTCTTACTCCGAAAGCTTACCTGCAATGTTAACACAGACTCATTTTTTCTTTGGTACCCAAATTTTCTTGGGTCCATTGAAGTTAGTAGTATAAGCTTTTTCTATCCATTTCTTTTGAACAGGTCTCCAGACTTTAGGACATTTATTCTCGAAATGTTCTCTTTCTCCACAGTTAGAACACTTTAGATTTGCTTGACCAACAGGTTTAACAAAATTCTTTTTAAAATGATTCTTGTAAGCCTGTCGAGGAGGTCTCTGTTTAATTCTTTCCTTAACTTTAGGAAAATCAATTAACGATTTACTTTCCTTGCAAAACCCAAGTCCTGACTTATCATAATAAGGAATTTGGATAGAAAGAATATGCTGCAGATTTTTCGTCCCTACAAGAAAACTTTGCATTAATACTCGAAATTTCCTTTCTAAGAAACAGATTCTCATTTTGTAAAGAACTTTGATCTTTCTTTATTTCTAAAAGTTCCTTTTTGAGAGTCTCACCTTCATTTAAAACAGAATCACGACTTTCCTCCAGTTCTGAAAATTCCTTTTTGAGATCATCAAATCTTTCTTTTAATGAACAATTCTGATGACTCAACTTACGATTTTTCACTTTTAAACTGGAGATCTTTTTCAAGGTAGTTTTTAAATTTAAACAAAGCTCATTTATGTAATCTCGAGATTTCTATTGGAATATCGGACTGATTTACCTCGATTTCTCTCGTCGAGATCGAAGTCGATCCGAGTCCGTCTCAGTGCGAGTCCGAATGAGCCATAAGACAGATGTTGCCATATTCGTCTTCTTTGTCCTCCTCAACTTCGTGTCACTCCATGTTTCAGCTTTCGGGGCCTTTTTGTATTTCTCGAATTTCCCTTTGTTCTTTTTGAGCTTGGGACAATTGCATTTAATATGACCCTTTTTCTTACATTCAAAACAAATGACATCTTTGGCATAATCTTCCTCGTCATCGGTTCCGCGTTGTCAGTTATGCTGCTTTTTTGTTTTGTTGTTGAACTTCCTGCCTTTCTTGTTTAATTGCCTCACTTTTCTGATCAGCAGTGCAAGTTCTTCGTCATCCAGTTCTTCCTCAGAATCTGTAACATCAGAATCAATGTTAGACTTAAGAGCAATGGATTTTTTACCTCTGGATTCCACTTCCTCGTTCATTTGTTCTGCTTCATAGGACTGCAGTACCAACGAGCTCATCGACAGTCAATGGTGAAATTCGCGAGTTTCTCGATAGATGTCTTCACATTGTTCCAATCCTTTGACAGTCCTCTCGAAGTTTGTTGACCTTCATTGGTCCGGGGAACAAGTTGTCCTTGATATGCCAAACCGTTTACAATTTACGTAAAACGATCGAACATATCTCCGATGGATTCTCCCTGTTTCATCTTAAAAGATTCATACCGACCAAGTAATATATTTACTTTGGTTTCCTTGACACGATCGGTTCCTTCGTATGTCACATGTAGTCTATCCCAAACTTCCTTAGCGTATCACACGAAGATATTCGATTATATTCATTAGGTGATAAAGCACAATACGAGAGTAGATAGCCTTAGCATCGAGAGTTTGTCTCTTCGTCATTTCTTCCGGAGAGATGGTGGCTGAAGTTTGTTTCTTTCCCATCGTTTCTCTTTGATGTTTTTCAGTTTTGTCGGTGGGATCAATTCCCCTTTCAACCACATCCCATTCGAGTGGATCTTTCGATCGAGAAAGGCCTTCATTTTATTCTTCCAAATATTGTAATCTTTGCCGTCGAAGTAGGGAGGACGAGTGTTGCCGCCCCTCAATCAAACCTGGTGCAAGAATACTAGCCATAGAGGATCTTTAACTCGAAGTAATAAACACTTCAAGATCTCGAGCACGAGGCTCGATACCAATTGTTATAACTAGTATAAACACCTAGAGGGGGTGAATAGGTGTAGAGAGATTAACCACGCAAATATATGTAACTTTTGCAATCAACGAATTGAAACCAAGTAGAGAGAGTGAGAGAAGATTGCAAAGCTTTGTTTGTTTATAGTGGTTCGGCTTTTAGACAAGCCTACGTCCACTCTCCGGGCGACCAGCCAATCAAGCGTATTTCACTATATGATCAACGGTGATTACACGGTCTCGAGTGTTTGTACTCGGTGATGATCTTGTCTCACTAAGTCACTCTCTTTTGGTAATACACTGAGATCACTCAAATGCGCACTGTGAACAACAATTGAAGAACGAAAACAGCTTTGGAATAATGTTCATCTCCTCTCCCCCTAAGTCTCAACCTATCCTTAAATACTCTCCAAGCCACACTCGACCGTTGGCTCTTTCCTTGAGAGTTTTTGTCTTCCCTTTCTTGGACAGACTTTATAAGGCAAGTCTTTTTGACCGTTGAGGGTAGATCGGATCCCCTTAGATTACGTTCGCCCATACAAACGAGAATCCGGGCTTCCATAAGTGCTCTATTCTTCTCTTGGAAGTTGCCCACTAATTGATCTGTCAATCGATTAGTATAACGAGAATCAACATAAATAAGGTAAGTGAAATACCGTACCGTTGGTGATCTTATCGTATAAGTTCATCTTAAGTCGACGGTTTTTAAGACTGAGTCCGCCTAGATTTCGATGCGGTTCGTTCGGACTTAAAATCTCGATGCAGTACGGTCGGACTTAAATCTCGATCTGGATGAGTCTTTCCGTGCAGTACGGTCGGACTCTAAGACATCTCTTGCTTTGTCTTCTCGCTACAAAGCGGACTTTAAAGCCTATGTCTTTCTGAGTTCTTTTCCTTAAAGAGATTGAAATAAATATCATTCATAGAATGTTTTGTAAGCATCAAAACTAGGAGTTTTCTCAACAGAATCAAATCAAATCAATTGAAAGTAGGAATGCATTGCATATTAAAATAAAGTTCTTGAAATCAGAGTAAATCAATTTAAAGTACAATTATTAGCATGCATATTAGTCAAGGTATCAGCATCGCATTGCTACCAATGAATATTTTAGGCCGTTTAAATAACAATTGGTGGGAATTTAGCACACTTTACAATAATGTGGTAAAAGCTATGTTATTGATTGAATGGCCATGTCAAGAAGTGTAGTAAATGATGCAATACACATTACACATTGATATCAAGATGCTATACGTGGATATGATTCTAATAATCGTTTACTTCACACAACTCTCTCTCTCTCTCTCTCTCTCTCTCTCTCTCTCTCTCTCTCTCTCTCTCTCTCTCTCTCTCTCTCTCTCTCTCTCTCTCTCTCACTCTCTCACTCATCAACTAAGCAATTTATAAAGCATTAGCCTTAGACTGCTCCAAGAAAGGCTACACTTGAATCAGGTACTGCCACAGACCTTGGAGGATTTAAAAAGGCATTACTTCTTTTAAGAGATAAGTACATTATAAGTCTTAAAACTTGTTAAGGAAGTACAATTAAGTTTTAAAACCTTCAAAAAGTACAATCAAATCTTAAAACTTGTCAAATTTTCTAATCAAATATTTACGTTGATTGCACCTACTGAAAATTTTATGACTTAATTGAACTTTCGTAAAAAATTCTAAGATTTAATTGTACTTTTTGAAAGTTTTACGATTTTATTATACTTTCGTGACAAGTTTTATAACTTTTAGTACATTTATATCTTTTTTTTTTAACGCTTTAACTGGGTAGGTGTTGCTTTTCCGAATTAGAAGTGCTTTCACTTGACAAAGCTATCAAACCCTTTCGTAACAAGGCGTGTTTTATGTCCGATTGCCACTGAATCGGAACTGTTATGCTTAATAAATATACAATTTAGTTTTGAAGATGTCAAACCAGATTGAGTTTCAAGGTAAAACATCTTTAAAACATTATAGGAGAGACTTGATCTTTTTTTTTTAAACACTAACAATGATCATCTTGAAAACTTGATTAATCTGTACTTAGAGGGATTTGAAGATCAAGAATCTAATAATCATCGCATTCCCAACATGAATTGACTCTTGATGACCCACCTTCTCATATCTCACATCAGAAAATTTGTTTTTCCATGGCAAAAGTATTGTCCAAGGTACTTTATTTTATCGCGCGATGACCTAATTAGGGGCGGCGAAGCGGCTTTAGGGAAAGTGACAGGGTATCATCAAATGCCCTCAGGTCTGGTCGTTCAGCTTTTTATTTTAATTCCTGCTGGGCTCCATCATTGCGTATAGAAGAATGCCTCCCATGCTTTGATGCTCCACTAAAAATAGATGCTTTTCCAAGAAATTAGGCTCTAATCCTGATGCATTCGAAGACTTCCCCAAATCAACTCAGGAAGGATCCGAGAAAACACTGCGAAAAAACGATGGCTCTCCTTGGTTCTCTTGAAAAGGAGGTGCATTAAAACTACGAATGAAGAAATTTTAAATAATAAATCATGCTTTCATCTAATAATTTAATTTTTTAAAATAGTTGATTGTAATCCACCAAATCTCACATGGTATCAGAATTAAAGGTCTTAAATTTAAATTTTTTCATATTCCATTTACCTTTCCAATTAAATTTTTACGCTTAGTAATAAATAAAAACCAAACTAAATGTAAGAGGGAATGTTAGAATATTTAAATAATGAACCACACCTTCATCTAATACTTTAAGCTATTAGAACAGTTGATCGTACCAAATCTCACATGTCTGAGGTAGGTGATTTCATGGAAGAGTATAGTAGTGATCTTTCTTTGCGTCTTCTGTCGCTTATGGTGAGCCTGAATCAATCAACACTTGTTTTGGAACAAAAAAAAGTCAGTTGACCGTTTCTCTTATGAATTGCCAACAGGGGTGAGGTAATTGGAAAGTTGCACTTCCGGACAAGCAAAACAGTTTGATATCCCTTTCATAACTAGTCTTATCATGTAACAACGGGTCGACTTCAAAGGAGGTCTTATCGTGTAACAATGGATTTTGACCAGATTAGTAAAGCCTTATTGTGTAACAACATGTTTTGATTGGGTTAGTGAAGTCTTACCGTATAATAATGGGTTTTGACTTGAAAGGAGGTATTGCCGTGTAACAACGAGTTTCAATCAGGTTAGTGAAGTCTTACCGTGTAACAATGGATTTTGACTTGAAAGGAGGTATTGCCGTGTAAGAACGGGTTTCAATCAGGTTAATAAAGTCTTTCCGTGTAACAACGGATTTTGACTAAGTTAGTAAAGTCTTGCCGTGTAATAACGGATTTCGACTTAAAAGGAGATCTTATCATATAACAATCGATTTTTCTTTGCATCTTCTATTGCTTACGGTGAGCCTGAATCAATCAACAATTGTTTTGGAACAAAAAAAGTCAATCAACCATTTCTCTTATGAATTGCCAAAGGGGGCGAGGTAATTGGAAAGTTGCACTTCTAGACAAGCAAAAGAGTTTGATATCCCTTCCATAGCCAAATATCCGCAAGAATGGAACTTCCCGGAAGAAACTCTCTCCCCCTTGGCAATGAATCTTCATCGTCATCAAGGAGGGACTATGAGGTGTTCTTGAGCTTCAAAGGGCCTGACACTCGCTTAACCATCACGGACTCTCTCTATGCGGCCATGATCCGGGCTGGGATTTGCATCTTCAAAGATGACGAAGAGCTTCGTGTTGGGGAAGAGATGGGAGGCGAGCTTCTACGAGCAATCTCCAATTCGAAAATCTACGTACCAATCTTCTCTAAAGACTATGCTTCCAGTAAATGGTGTCTTCGCGAGCTCGCATACATGGTGGAGTGTAGGAAGAGAGACAAGAAAGTCATCCTGCCCATCTTCTATGGGGTGGATGCATCCGATCTTAAGCTCAGAACAGGATCATATGGTAAGGCCCTACGAAAGCATGAGAGACGGTATGGTGAAGATATGGTGAAGCAATGGGAGGAGGCCCTCAAAGAGGTTGCTAGAATTAAGGGATGGAACTTAAAAGATCATGGGTAATTAATGACAACTTTTGTACTTTCATTTCAAAATTAAGATCATTATTTCTTAATCACGAAAACTCAATATATAGATCAACCCCCCTCCCTCTAACAAATATTCTGAAGTCAAATGGAAGTTGAAATGGTTGTGTAGATTACCATGTTCGTTTTTATAAAGTCCATTTCGTCAGGCATATAATTTTTCAGAACTCTTAACCGATCCATTGACTGCACTTTTACATGCAGTTTTTATCTCGTCTTTTGCAATTCTTCCTTGTAATAAGTCCTATTACAATTGAATTTTAGAGTAATCATTTAAGATGAACCTTACCATGAGTAGTTCAAAAAGGTGTGTCCTATTCGATGTGGGACGGAGGTGCCACAAACTCTGCACTTAAAAGTATTGACGTCGTCCAAAGTCTTGGCCCCACTCAAGAATGCTCTCCCTACTTAATGTGTGATTGTGAGCCATTTTCACCCTTTGTCATACTAGATGCATTGGCACGAACCAAAACAATTGGTCTAGTTCGCCCGCTTGGCTATGGAGCTAGTTTTGATGGCCACATCGCATGTTAGAACTTCGCTGATTTGAGCATCTAAAAACTCCAGAACTGCTCCCCACATCAAATTCCAACCATTGTTATCTGTAACTGAGATCAATCTTCTCGGCTTGGATAGGACTGAATATGAAATAAACTGATAATCCATGCTTGGTTTTAACAATTAAAGATTTTGGTTTTACATATTTATGCTTCTGCGTGTGTTTGTGGTTTCTCAAACTAAGACGGTTACATTATGTAAATGGCAGCCTAAATGAACTTACAGCACTTGTACTGGAAGAAGTTTTCAATAAGCTGAGGTCTCCACAGATAAACTGGTGTGATGGCTTGGTGGGAATTCACGATCAAATGGAAGCCGTTATGGAGTTGTTAAGCTTAGGCACTTCTGATGTACGATTTGTGGCAATTCATGGTATGGGCGGTATCGGAAAAACAACTCTTGCTAAGGCTATCTTCAAATGTATCACTTCCCAATTTCAAGGTTGCAGCTTTCTTTCAAATATCCGTGACAACGATATTTTAAGTCTACAAGAGAAATTATCAAGTGAAATTCTTGGTATTCGATATCCTAAAATTATTGATGCTGATGAGGGGAGGGACATGATCAAAGAAAGACTCGGTAATAAGAAAGTCATCCTTGTTCTTGATGATATGGACAAGAGGGACCAACTCATGAAGCTAGCAGGTAAGTCTAGTTGGTTTGGGCCAGGAAGCATAATTATTATCACAACTAGGAACACCTATTTCTTAGCTCCCCAAACCAACACCCTAGATAACAATATCATCCAACTTAATCACCGAGATTTCTTTTTTTATGAAATGAAGGAAATGCAATTTCATCATGCTCTTCAACTATTCAGCAAGTACTCCTTCGAAAGTGACTCACCTCCACGTGATTACATCAGTATTTCATATGAAATTGTCAAGACTACGAGAGGACTACCATTGGCTCTTGAGGTCATAGGTTCATTACTCCATTTAAAAGGCAAGACAACATGGAAAGACACATTGAAGAAGTTGAAGAAAGTGCCCAATTAGGATGTCTAGAAAAAGTTGTTAATAAGTTATGAAGAATTAGAGTACGAGCAACAACAAATTTTTCTCGATATCGCATGTCACTGCATTGGTGAAGAAAGAATCCTTGCATATTACATGTGGAAAGCTTTTGAGTTTTATCCAAAAACTGGACTCAATGTCCTCATTCATTTATCTTTGATAAAAGTCATCAAAGATGATAAATTATGGATGCACGACCAACTCAGAGATCTTGGAAGAGAGATTGTCCGGCAAGAATGCTTTCTAGTTCCTGGAAAGCGCAGTAGATTGTGGTGTCCGACGATCGCCTTAGATGTGGTTCAGAATAACCTGGTATGTCTTACTAAAGAAGTTGGTTGCTTATGGAAAAATTGAACATGCAGTTGCATGTATTTAGAGTTCATTGTCATTCCAAATATTCGCTATTTCTGTACACAGGACACTGTGATTTTGCATAATTTGAGAGAAATGAACAACATTTCCACACACACAAAAAAAAACTAGTTTTTTCCGTTATAACTCCTAGGTTAGGGGGAGAGACAATGATAGATCAAATTTGCCCTTTTTTTTTTTTGTATAACATAATATCCATGTGCCCCTTTTTTTGGAGTTCACTCACGTTTACAATTGGTTGAATCAAGATATATGCTCCTGTTCTGATATTTAGTACTTGCCCTAAATCGTTCACCCATGTTGCTATTTGTTGCCTTGGAAATATCAGGGAACGGACAACATTGTAGCACTCAAACTCACAAGACTTGTCGATGGGCATAATTTCACAAGTGGTGAATTTTCCAGGCTTCCTAATTTAAGGTTCCTTGAATTGGATGGGGGAAACTTTATAGGAGACCTCAAAAATCTTCTCTCTAAGCTAACATGGCTCTCTTGGCGTCATTGCCCTTCAAAACTACATGCCACCGGTTTATGTCTAAGGAAATTGGCTATTCTCAAGCTTTCAAAGAGCGATATTACTGAAGACTGGAATGGATGGAAAGCGTGCATGGTACAACTTCATATAATGCATTCTTTTTCCTTTATGTGTGTTTGCATTTGTTACATTTAGTTGACCTTCACCTATTGCCATTATTTTCCTCAATAATTGGTTGTTTTATAGGTAAATGATAAGCTGAAAGTCATATATTTGGCAAGCTGCAATAATTTAAAGAGGACACCTGACTTCTCCAAGTGCATGAATTTGAAAAAACTAGTTCTCAAAGATTGTACAAGATTGGAAGAAATCGATAGCTCTATTAATCAGCTAGGCCGCTTGAAGTATTTGGAAATCAAAGGGATGGATCATCTGCCACAGAGAAATATTTTTCCAACCGTTCCTCTATTACTAGACTCAATTGGTGGTTTGAAATTCTTGTCAGTGCTAAAGGTGGAACACCACAATGGGGTTAGAAAACTTCCACACTCAATAGGAGAATTATTAAGTGTGAAGCATCTGTCTCTACGTAAGTGTCGCAACCTTAGAGAGCTCCCAAATTCCATTGGAATGTTGAGATCGCTCCTCCATTTGGATTTACATTACACTAGTGTAAGTGCATTACCAGATTCCATCGGAAGATTAGAATCGCTACTCGAATTGATTCTATCTTGGACAAAAATTGCAGAATTACCCCATTCTATTGGCAATCTCAAACGGTTGAAGCTCATTTTTTTGTCTAATACTAAGATAAGAGAGCTACCGAAAAGCATACTGACTTTGGAGAATCTTGAGATGCTAAGTGCCAATGGTTGTAAAAATCTCAAGGGTGAAATTCCAAGTGAAATCGCAGGACTATCCCAATTAAAGATTCTGAACTTGTCCTGGACAAAGGTTAGTAGATTGCCAGTGACAATCAATCGGCTCTTTAACCTCAGAGAACTTGATTTAAGCCATTGTATGAGGTTTCAATTATTACCAAATCTCCCCACAAGTGTAACAAGGCTAGAGTTATCGTCTCCATCGTTGCAAGCAGTACCCGACCTTTCAAACCTTGCTAACATAAGTTATCTAAAAATAAGTGATTGCGAGTATAGTCAGTCGTCCATAATTGAACGAGGACAAATTCTACATCCAAACCTAGAGTGGCTCGGAAGGCTTCATAAATTGCATATATTGGATGTGGATTTTTCCGATTCCAACATGTATCCGACTGACATGAGCTCCCTTTCTCAACTCTGGCATCTTGAAATAACTTGTGCCGACGTACAATCTCTGCTCAAGCTTCCGTCCAGTTTAGTAGAGTTGACCTTAAGCAATGTGAAGACCCCAATAGAATGGTCAGTATTCTCCAACCTGGACAATTTGTCTAAATTAAAGCTCTACGATTGTCCGTTAAGAGAGATCGAGTTTGACAATGTGCTTGGACAGCTAGAGAATCTCGGGCAACTGGAAGTGCGCGGGTGCAAGTCACTTGTGAGGCTATCCAATCTATCGAGCTTAAAGGTGCACCAAGGCCTGTGCGTCTATGACTGCCCGCAGCTAATTGAGATCAAATCCGAACCGTCTTCGACTGGAGATTGCAGTTCCACGGAAAGGCCCATCCCTGGCACTCTGAAGCTAGAGACGCTATGTTCGTTGGATGTCCAAGTATGTGAATCTTTGCAAAAGATACCAAATGCACGTGATGCATTTGTTAGGAAATGCCCGATGCTAGATGGTTTTGGTAGGCCCAGTAGACCTCTCAGGCCTCCTCGACTAAGGGACTCTCCAGAAAAAGAAGACCTCAGCCACTGAGGGCGCGCATGGTAACCATTATGTTTCTATTTAGAATAGATTTCTATTTCAAACCTATTTCCGGAATAGAAATCCGTTTAGTAAAAAATTTTGCTATTTTATTTAAGGAATAGATTTCTATTCCAGAAATAGGTTTCGAATAGAAAATAGAAATCGGAAACAAAAAAATTTTACTTTTCTATTTCTGGAATAGAAACCAGAAATTGTTTCTCTCTTTCTTACTTCTCACCCAAAGGAATTTCTTGCCGTCTACCGCTCACCACCACCACCCCCGCCCACCGTCGGCCGCCGCCGCCGATTGCCAGCCACCGTCGCCACCCCTCCCATTACCGCCGCCACTTGGGAAAGTGAAATTGTTTTGATTATCAAACGAAACGAATTTTTATTCCAAGAATAGAAATTTTTTGTTATTATCAAACGCATATTTTGGCTCGTAAACTCATCCGTAATTCCATAAATTAATTTTTAACCAGAAATATTATCATTCGTACCCGAACGCTTCTCTTGAAAAAGGAAAATTTTGGCCCAAGAGACCTTAGCCCACTTTCTTTGGCCCATCTTCTTGTTCCCTTCTGGAGCTGGCTCATATGAAAAATCAAGAGTAGAAAACAGAGAAAACAGAAGAAAAGACTGTGGAATCCGAGAGTAAGTGGAAGGGGGCTTTTGGCGCAATTCAGTTCAGAGTCCACGACGAGCTTGATTGATACCGTTTGGATGCACTCGGTAAGGATTCGAAATGTATTAAGTTGTAATTTCGGATCGGTTCATGTTTTAGGTTGATAGGTTGATTATTGACATTGTTGAGCCGTGTAATGATGTTGTTTCGAAACGTTAGGTTGGTCTTGGGATCGCTAGATTTTACGGATTGCCGTTTGAGAGATATTGATTCTTCGAAGTTCTCGAAAACTAATTTGCAGTAACTGCAACCTGCAGGTTTCGTCCCGGATTTCATCAGTTGTTGTCCAAATTTTGGTTCTAAAGAGTTTTGGTTCTTTTAGAACTTTGAAATGAGCTCTCTTTTGACTGTAAACTCTTGAAGCGTGCGCCAAAATTCGCAGCATAAGAGGTTGCTGCTCTGTTCGCTGTAGCAAGTTTTATGCTTGTGTGGCTTTCTTGTTGACTCACTGTGGATGTTGACTCCAAAAATTAGTGTCGCCTAGTAGAATCTTAGTTGAGGTTAGTGATAGGTAAGTTTGCCATTTGGTTAATGCTTTCTTTGATAGAATTTTTCAGCTTTTCGGGCAGTAAAGCTTTTAATTTGACTTTTGGTTAGCGAGTGGTGGTGCTCATCTCTTCAATGATTTGTATCTATAAGTTATGAATGAGACATTGCATGTAAAAATATCTATTTAATAAAATGGTGTTTAGAACATTTTTGTTGTATAAAGCTGGATCTTGCATTTACTACCCATTTGGTTATTTGAAATAGCATAGTAAAATATCTCCTGAAATAGTTAAAGAGTTGATTATTTTTGAAATGATTTGAGAAATTTTTCATGAATGTATTCTTCTTGTGGATGGAATTGCGAAGGGTTATATTGATTTGTGACTCTGATTTATTAAATGAGTTCTGAAATGGGTTTGTTGTTGACAGGATTATGTTGATGGTTTTATCCTCTTGTCGCTATGATCTGAAATTATTGAAGGGTTGTGAGTAAGCATACATGTTCTCATGATGTCTTATATGGCCAAAGCCATCAGCTGACGTTAGTGGAGACCTAAACCTAGGAGGGAATCTTGGTAAGCCTTGTCATGGGGCATTAAACATGGCTATAGTTTGATATGAAGTACTAGAGTGATCAATAGATTAGACCATGGATGTTTGCTTAATCGAATGAGCATTTGTAATATGTTAAAAACATTGTTGAAGTGATGTAACTCATATTTAGACTTTTACACATTATATACTGATTTGGTTGTGTTTCCGTTACCGTTTATAATGTGTATATATGATGCTCAATTTGTTAAGAAGAGATATGCACTATTTATCGAGAGGTGGTTTGCTTACACCATTCATCTCAATTCCTTTTCAACTGCTGACAAACAGGAGGAAAGCTACATTAGTGGAGGAATCTTAATAATTTGGATTTCGGGTATAACTTGAGATAATTATACATATAATTTGTAATGGTACTTTTTTAGTATAGTTTGTTAGTCACCGGAGATATATATTTTAGTGGTGCATTTTACAACTCTAGTCATGTAACCAGCTTATTATTCTTATGAGATATTAACGAATATATATTTTGATAACAGGTGAATGTTGGTGACACGTGTTAGATTGCGTCCTTTGGATCGAAGGACAATGGTGCCATTTTCCCTATGTTTGTAGAGTTGGGGTGTGACAGTTTTATCAATTTATCCTTTTAAGCTTTGTTCAGAAACATCAAGCTGTGCGAGTAGTCATTGTTCAGACTATGATACCACGGACAGCGCAAGTCAAGAGGTTGTGTGAGAGGATAATATTGCTTTCTGTCGGTGTTATTTGCTTCAGCTCTTGTTCTTACTTTATATGTTCTATTTTTACACTCAATTTTCTGTTAAGGTATTTTGAACACCCAAAACTAGTAAGTGAAAGCTTGAAAGGCAATTCATCTAACCCTTTTTTCTTTTTGTGGTTCTTGAGGTTTTTGGGAATGTTTATGATATGGAGTTTGAGTCTAAATGTTCATACCTTTCGGAATTCAAATTGGGGCATAACCTTCATCGTAGAAAGCAAAAATGCTCTATTTTTACGTATGATTCACTTAGCTATGAAAGTAGATTTGCTAAAGAAAAGATGAGAAAATGAAAATGAACTTCATAGTGATTTTTCTTTCTTGCAGGAAAGCTACACCACCTTAAGAAGTATGATGCGTAATTTCAGCCAATTCATTTCCAAAAGTAACCAGCCATACGATCCGATACAAATATGCTCACTTTAGTACAACCATTGTGTATCAAGTTCATGGTGCTTTAGTCAAATTTAGGCATTCACAATTCTATAGGTTTGATGTGCTTCAATCATAAGCACAACGGATATTGATTGCGAGTACCTTAACCCACTCTCTATGCATGTCATTTTGCTTGCCACTTCTTCTGATTCCTGTCATGAACATCTGATATAAAATCTTATGTCTTATGTATATCGAAAAGTTTGGAAGTACTTCCAGGTTTACTCGTATACGTTTGCTTCCATTGCCCCTTCATGCCCACGCTGTGCATAAATTGTGAAACAACTGAGGTATTGGTTGCTTCGATCCATATCCTAGTTGTTAAAGTTTAAACACTGCGCCTTCCCTGTTGACAAATCTGAACTGCTGTTCCTCCACGTTTAACTTTGTTCGATAAGTATCATACGCTTCTAATCAATTCGGCAAAGGCCCTATTTCAAGAAAGCAATGTTCTGCTACAAGGACTCTTGCGCACTAGTCTTTTTTTCGACTTGAAGCAAGTGATATCTCGTATTGCAATTCATCATTTTGCAATTTTGTCTTCTCAAGCCTACTTTTTCTTTTCTGTCAATTGGTGAAGCCGAGGCTTTCCAATTTCCTCAACTAAGCTATTTACAGAGCATCAGTCTTGGACACTGCTCCAAAAATGGCTGCGGTAAAAACCAGGTAGCAAACCTTGGAGGATTGTTGAAAAGCATTACTGCATATAATGCTTTGACCTGGGTAGGTGCTGTTCTCCCGAGTTAGAGGAAGAGCTTTCGCTTGACAAGTTCTAATATATTCGAAGACTTTTTCTGTAAGCCGGCCCACGAAGTAATTAGGTGATATCGAGGACGCGTGCAGAAGTGATCTGTCTTTGCATCTCCGGTCGATCGGTCTCTTTGCCCTGGTCATTAGGGGGATAAGACACCCGAAGAGGCCCGTTGGATCATGCGAGGATTCATCCGAGGGATGGGAGGTGTCAGAATCAGTCAACGGTTCTTGTTTTGGGACCAAAAAGTCAGTCCACTGATTCTCTTAAATGTGTCGACAGGGGCAAGGTAACTGGAAACTTGCAAATCTGAACAAGCAAAAAAAGTTTGATTCTGCTTCCATCGCCAAAGATAGCAGGAAATGGAACGTCTAAGAGGAATGTCTCACCCCCTCAATGGTGGATCCTCATCGTCATCCAGGAAGGACTACGAGGTGTTCTTAAGTTTTAGAGAACCCGATACTCGCTTAACCATCACTAACTCTCTCTATGCAGTCATGATTCGAGCCAGGATACGCATCTTTAAAGATGATGAAGAGCTTCATGTCGGGGAAGAGATCCAAGGCGAGCTTCTAAGAGCGCTCTCCAATTAAAAAATTTACATACCAATCTTCTCTAAAGACTATGCTTCTAGTAAATGGTGCCTCCACGAGCTTACATACATGGTGGAGTGTATGAAGAGAGATGAGAAAGCCATCTTGCCCATCTTCTACGAGGTGGAAGCATCTGATGTTAAGCTCAAAATCAGATCATACAGGAAGGCCCTACGAAAGCATGAGAGACAGTCTAGTGAAAATACGGCAAAAGAGTGGGAGGAGGCCCTCAAAGAGATTGCCAAAATCAAGGGATGGAACTTAAAAGATCACGGGTAATTAATGACCACTTCTATACTTTCATTTCTAAATTTAGACCATTGTTTCTTAATCACGAAAACTCAATATATAGATCAAACCCCCCCCCTCCCCCCAAAAAAAACAAATATTCTAAAGTCAAATGGAAGTAGAAATGGTTGTGCAAATTACCATGTTCGTTTTGTAAAGTCCATATCATCGTCATCATATAATTTTTTAGAACTCTTAACCGATCCATTAACTTCACTTTTGCATGCAATTTGTCACGTCTTATGTCATTCTTCCTCGTGATAAGTCCTATCGCAATTGAATTTTGGAGTAATCATTTGAGGACGAACATTACCGATAAATAGGCTGTTAAATGGATGAGTCATAAATAATCCGATCCAAATTAACCCATTAACCCATTTATGTATAATATAAATTTTTTGACTCATACCCAACTCGACCTGACCCATATTGCTAACACTTCCATTTTTAACCAAATATATGAAATTTTATTCTTATGAGTTTTTTTTAAGATTATATTGCTAAAATATTTGCAAATCTGGGAATGTTTGTTTCTTATGTTATTTAAAAAAATAGTATTGCTAAAACACTCTCTTTTAATGCAAATTTAGTTAACAATTTTTATAATTATTTTTTAAAATTGAGGCTCCATTTTTTTTTTCTTGAAAATTGTTTTTAGGAAGTCATTTTATAGAAAAATAACAATAGTTTTAGTTTTTTGCCTAAAATTTGAAAATAAATTGAAAAATTGAAAAATATTATTCAATTTTCCTCCATGTATTCCTTTTGATATTTTATTTTTAAATCTAATTCTTAATTATTTTTATTTATTTTTAATAATTTTTATTTTTTAAAAAAATCAAATTTTTAATTATTTTTTCTTCTTTCATTGTTTTTTTTTTTTCTTTTTGCCTTTTTCCTTCTCCTCTAGCCTCTCGTCGGCCACGATGACAAACAACGACCGACCTTAGATGAGTTGGTGCTCGCTTGAGACCCTCACCTATCCAATCGCTTCCCATTATCGTGGCGGCAACCGCCTAAAGAAAGAAGAAAAAAAACTATAATTTCGGTTTTTTAATAAAAAAAATTTAGAAAGCTAAAAAAGGAAAGTGAGAGTGTGAACTACTTAAATGGGTTTAGAAATGCGTCTTTAAGTCCAACCCACATATAACCCATTCATTCTAAATTTTCAATCTTTAAACTCATTTAAGTAGTCTCTTTAAGATTTAAGTGATTCATTTATGTTTTAAATGGGTCATAAATTGGTTTAAGACCCATTTTGACACCTCTACCCATGAATAGTTGTAAAAGGTTTGTCCCATTCGATGTGAGACTGTGGTGCCACAAACTTCACAATGAGAAGGTAGAAAAACACTATAAGTGCCACAATTTTTGTATGGTGCTCATTTTGGTGCTAAAACTTTATTTTCGCTCACTTGAATGTCACAAGTTTGAAAAAACATTCACTTGAATGCTACTTCCAATTTGGCCACCGAAAAAGCTGGCGTGACTGCTGGTGGAGAATATTTTAATATATTTATTAAATTTTTCGAATTTTTTTACTTTTTTTACTTTTTCTTTTCTTTTATTTCTTTAGAGCCGACGAGGGTCACCGGCCAGGGTTGTATCGATTTGTGACTCTAGTTTCTTAAATGAGTTCTGAAATGGGTTTGTTGTTGATAGGATTATGGTGATGGTTTTATCTTCTTGCCGCTATGATCTGAAATCATTGAAGGGTTGTGAGTAATCCAGGATGTCTTGTATGGCCAAAGCCACCGGCTGATATTAGTAGAGACCTAACCCTAGGAGGGAATCTTGATAAGCCTTGTCATGGGGCGTTAATCAGGGCTGTAGTTTGATATGAAGTACTAGAGTGAATAATAGACTTGACCATGGATGTTTGCTTCAATATCGTTGATTGAATGAGCATTTCTAATACGTAGAAAATGTCGTTGAAGTGATGTAACTTATATTTGGACTTTTACATATATCATATACTAGATTTGGTTGTGTTTCTATTACTCTTCATAATGCGCATAGTTGATGCTCGATTTGCTGAGAAGAGATATATTATGTTTATCAAGCCGTGGTTTGCTTATACCATTCATCTCAATTCTTTTTCAGCTGCCAACAAATAGGAGGAAAGCTACGTCAGTGGAGGAATCTTAGGAATTTGGATTTTGGATAATGACTTGAGATAATTATACACGTAATTTGTAATGATACTTTTTGGGTTTAGTGGTGGATTTTAGAACTCTAGCCATATGTAACCAGATTATTATTCTTATGAGATATTGATGAATATATATTTTGATGACAGGTTAATGTTTGTAACACGTATGAGACTACATCCTTTGGATTGGAGGGCGATGATGCCATTTTCCCTATGTTTGTAGAGTTGGGATGCGTGTGACGGTTTTATCAATTTGTCCTTTTAAACTTTGTTGAGAAACATCAAGCCGTGCGAGTAGTCATTGTTCGGATTGTTCGGACCATGATACCACGTACAGCGCAAGTCAAGATGTTGTGTGAGAGGATGATATTGCTTTCTCTCGGTGTGATTTGCTTCAGCTCTTGTTCTTACTACATATGCTCTATTTTTGCATTCGATTTTCTGTTACTGTAACCCGCAATACAATCCAATAAGCATATGCTCTCTTCACTATAACCATTGTGTATTAGCAGATTGAGTTTGGCGGAACTTATGTATGAGACCCATCTATTCCGAAATTCTTTTCAAGCGTTGGGAACTTCAACGATATGTTTGCTTTGCCATCAAAATTGTTCTTATGGCCGTGAATTTCGGCAATAAATATAGGCTCCGTGTCATGTGGTATCTTAGTTTAGCGCTGTACCTAGAGCAAACTACTTCCCAAGTGGGTTACTTGTAGTCGTCTTCAATGACCCGATAATCGATGTCGACTCGGACTCGAAAGTCGCCTCGGTTGTCAAGTTCGATGCGATTTCTTCAACGATCTCACTTTGAAGGTCCGGGTGGAGCTCCCAAATGCACCAACTGTGGATATGCGGTTCTTGCGATCGCATTAGCATGTCTAGAGCGTGAAGGAATATGAGAGGATTGGCCTGATCGAGATCGATCGCAATTTCAAGGTCAGTAAACTGATAGATGATGATTTTGACCAAAAAGAAAAATAATAGATGATGATGGTGAGAAGTCGTATATGAAAAACTTTGTAGCAAGCCATGCAAATGACTATTTTTCGTAATTAATTTGACTTAATTTTAAATTGGGTCCTAACTTACCTTCAATTTGGTTTAGGATTTACTTATATGATAATACAGATGTACAAAGTATGGCAATAAAAAGTTTCATATGAATTTTTAATGAGAAATAGGTAGAGCCGGTTGAATCATATACAACTTTTTCTTTATGCAATTTTATTTTTTTAAAATTAAGCGAGCTTTTTCCACATTTAAACGTTCAAATGACAGTCATACGTAAAATAAGTAATTTGAAGAATTATTCCCGCTATTTGCTATTATTACAAATGTAGGATATGAATATAGATATAATAGTTAAATATCCATAAAATTCATCTAGATTCATTTTTACTTTTCATTTAATCTAAATCCCGGTGCTCGTGCACTTGGACTTTAATTAACTTCAAAATTCTTTAAATTTTTCACTATATTTAAATATCGATACTTAGATTCTCTCTTTTTTTATCAGTCTTATTGTACTTCTTGCTCTAACTTTCACTTTCATAAATCGATCCTCATCATTCCCTTAAAGACGTAAGAATCAAAACCCACACTTGAAACTAAATCGTCCCCATCCTAATCTCCTAAAAGGTGAAAATTCAAATTCCCTACTTTTCCTTTCCCACATTAGACGGATTGGTTTATTGATACTTAGATTCACATAGATTCAAACAGTTTTTTTTTCAGATTATATTAAATTTAAATGATATTTTTGAACGCAAAAGTAAAAAATATTTACTTTTTTGCTCTTATTTAAGTCCGAAGGAACATCGCTTTTTCAGATGGAAAAAGGTCTTCTATTTTCTCCGTTAAAATTAACGAACACCTAATTTGTTGACATGAGGCTGGCGCTTTTTTGCACTAATAACAGAGAGCGCAAGGCTCAGGAGCATTTGCCACCTCTCATTTTTTCTCTGCAAGAGCTCTCTCATCTCTCTGCTCTCTCTCTCTCTCTCTCTCTCTCAAGAAAATGCAGCTCCTGCAGTGCCCATCTTCTCCTCCATCTCTCTCCTTGTGCTGCTCAAAAGTCCAACCAAACAGAGGTAACTTTTCGCGCTCATTTATGCAATGATCATGGAACCGACACTGCCACTGCTTGTCTCATCACCTGGGCCTTTCTGTTGCAGGACTGTGTTTCGTGGCGAATTCCCTCGCACCATCGACAACCAGCTCTTGTATCCAGCAACAGTGGCTTCGAAGCTCCAGATGGGTATCTCGCAAACCGCCCGTTTCGAATTCCTCTGCAGCTAAGGCTGCTTCAGTGGAAGGTACTTTCTTTCTTTTTTTCTTTTTCCTTGTTCTTTCTATGTATAATTTGAATCCATTCATTAATAGGTGCCTGTAATATCTGGCAAATACCCAAATGGGATTCTTCTTCTTCTTCTTTTTTTTTAAATGTGGGAATATTTATCTATCCGAGCTATGAGAATCCAGTAACTATTTTCAAGGAGTTAGAAGATATGTTGAGAATTTGACAGAGTGATCTTGTGGAGAGAGTGCAAGTGATACAGTTAAGATTCTTTCTAATACGCCTATAGCCTGATTTAATTAATCGCATCATAGTAAGTAAATCTTATGAACTTTAAAGCATTGATGCTCATAGCCAGCAAAAATGGGAAATTGATTGAAGAAGAAAAGTAAGAGGAGGAAAGAAACATGGTTTGTTAATCGGGTTGAGCTGCTTTCTGCAGAAACTGTTGTCTTTGAGTTTGTAATGACTTTTAACTCTTGTCAGTGAGTTTAATTGTGAACCTGGTCTAGTTGAGGTGTCCATGTTCAATTATTCGTAACTATCTGCAATTTATTTTTCGGAGCTAATAATCTGCTACTTATCAAGTTGTGAGTTTCTAGAAATGAGCAGGTTTTATGGTAAAACCGTTGGCTCATGCCATCAAATCAATCTGGTTCCACTAATACATATCATACTCTCTGCGAAGACATACTTAGATGTTCTGCCATGAAGAAAATTTCGAGGTTTATTTGGTCGGCCAAATAAAAGGACTTCCTCTGTTAAACTATGTTCTTGGAACTGCAAAGAAACTATGCATGAGCAAAAAATAATTAGAGCAATCTTGTGTTTGCACATGAGCGCCCATTGTATTATTGAGAACCACCTAAACCAACCACTCTTGCTAATCAAAACCAAATTTGAATGGCTCAGAATAGATACAGAAGGATACTAGAGCTTATAATCTTAAGGGATAAAGGGCCAAATATAATTGCCTTTCCTGGATCTGCCAGAAATATTAACTGGTTGGTTTGTTGCTAAATTTTCACTGCTTGTTCTCCTCTGATATTATCTTGTTCATCTCTGCTCTTGTAATTGTAGAGAGTACTTCTGCAGTTTCAGCTCAGACAGCTGAAAGTGATGTGCTGAAAGCCTTGTCTCAAATTATAGACCCTGACTTTGGAACAGACATTGTTTCGTGTGGTTTTGTTAAGGACCTCCTCATAGATGAAGCTCTTGGAGAGGTTATTAAAAAATTAGTCTGGGATTTATTCTTTATACATCTGTGAGGAATGACACCCTTACCATACACTGTCTTGGCTTTGATTCTCAGGTTTCATTCCGGTTAGAGCTCACTACACCTGCATGTCCAATCAAGGACATGGTAAATAACACAACCTATGTTGCTTGCTCAATAATCGAATAGATGCTCAGTGCACTAGACGTTCTGTCTTGTGTATTAATTACCTTTAGAAACCATTGACACCTCCTCCTTTTGACCCCCTTCCATAAATCTCTTTGTGCATCTACAATTTCAAAGTACTTACAGAACTAATCTAACATTATATGCTGCTTCATAATGGTTTCCTCCAAGTCTTTGCCTGCTATATCAGGTTATTGAATCTTAAATAGCTTAACAGCATGAGTATCCCTTGACAGTTTGAGCAGCAGGCAAATGAGGTGGTGGCTAATCTTCATTGGGTCAAGAATGTTAAAGTAACCATGTCAGCACAACCAGCAAAACCTGTTTTCACCGGTCAACTTCCTCCAGGGTTACAGACAATCTCAAACATTATAGCAGTTTCAAGTTGCAAGGTAGGGTTACTTAACCTTTTGCTGCACTTCATTTTCCAGGTTGTGACAGCGTCATAATGATTCTTTTCAGATTAGTGAATTTCATAACAGAAAAGAATTTTCATTCAGTATTTCCAAGTCAACATTTCACATGTTCTTTGGTTACTAAAATTAAAAAATACTATTCTTTAATTTCTTCTATCATGACTGCTGTCTGTCAGAACTGTTCAGGGAGGTGTGGGAAAATCAACTGTGGCTGTAAATCTTGCATATACTTTGGCTGGAATGGGAGCTCGAGTTGGTATTTTTGATGCTGATGTGTATGGTCCAAGTTTACCAACAATGGTTTCCCCTGATAACCGACTCCTGGAAATGGTAATAAAGCTTACAGTTCCACTTCCACTACAACAAAATTAATTTTTAGTTTAGTGAAGTGATGCATTTCTTATTTCCACCTACCTTTTCTAGAACCCAGAGAATAGAAGCATTATTCCCACAGAATACCTAGGAGTGAAGCTGGTATCTTTCGGATTTGCTGGACAAGGCCGTGCAATTATGCGAGGTCCAATGGTTTCTGGTGTCATCGACCAACTCTTGACTACTACTGAGTGGTATGAAAAATCACTGGAACTTTATGACATTGGCTGATTGGAGGGAAATGTTCGTCTTGCTTTCATGCTGTGGTTATTAAATTCAAAATTTTCTCTTCACTGTCAATGTTGTTGAAGCATGTTTTATTCCTATAAGAGAAGTGTGTGATTCAAACCAAATGAAAGTTAATCAAGAACGATGATTTTCTCTCATCATTATTGTTTTTTTGGCTTCTGGGTCGGGCTTCTGCAGCTAAGCATTATTAAACTTTGCTTGCAGGGGTGAGTTGGATTACCTTGTTATTGACATGCCACCAGGGACTGGTGACATTCAGCTTACATTATGCCAGGTTCTCATTTGTGCCTTTTCATCTTAGATCAGTAAAAATTATGAATAATGTTTATCCCTCTATCCTTTTACAAACAAAGCATATCTTTACGACTAGAAGCCGCTAGTTGCAGGCCTCTTGCATCAGATAATACTCTTGCACGTTTTGTTTGTTGCTGCAGTTGTCAATTTTAATGTAACAATATTAACTTTTCAGGTTGTACCCTTAACAGCTGCTGTCATTGTTACCACCCCTCAAAAGCTTGCATTTATAGATGTAGCGAAGGGAGTTCGCATGTTCTCGAAACTCAAGGTGTGTGCCTTTGTACTACTGACAATCCCTTTTTAACACCATCCTTTGATTAAGTATACTTTGCATCATTTATCAAGAATTCTGCAATATGATGAAAATGTAAATTTAAAGATACAGACTCACCATGACAATTACTGTACAGAATGTTGTCGGAAATTTGATTAAAGTTATACATTTTTGGTATGGTGGAAACTTGCATATAGATGGAAATGCCCTGGTTGATATTGTCAATAATGATTTATCCTGTATTTGAGCTCCCTTCTGTTTCCGTGAGCTGTCCCTCTTCTTCTTCCTTCTTGGTGCCGTAGAGTTGATCTTTCTTTGACATTCCCCTGTTCATGCACACAGGTACCCTGCATTGCTGTTGTGGAAAATATGTGCCACTTTGATGCCGATGGAAAGCGATATTACCCATTTGGCAGAGGATCAGGCTCTCAGGCATGTTACTCTGATTACATTTTGTTTGGTTTACTGATTACTATGGAAGGCCAGAGAGCTAATCCTAGGGTTATGCTCTGGCGTTAAATGATGAAACATATTCTCTGTATTCTCACGGTCTGCTGGTTTTATTACAGGTTGTCCAGCAGTTTGGAATTCCTCATTTATTCGATCTTCCCATTAGACCAACAGTATGTTCTCTGACAAGTTCTTTTATCTTATCTTTCTTTATTGTTCCTTTTGTTCTCTTAAAGTCCATTCTTACTCCTGGTGGAGCATGACAGATGATAATGATTTCTTCCATTGATATTAGCTGTCAGCCTCTGGAGATAGTGGAATGCCAGAAGTTGCGGCAGATCCTCTAGGTGAAGTTGCCAAGACATTCCAGGACCTCGGAGTGTGTGTCGTGCAACAGTGTGCCAAGATTCGTCAACAAGGTAGTTTATAATTATTACATTAAAACAAGTTCTCGTTAAAGGTTGAGAGAAATATCTGTGTTTCAAGACTCCAGTGCCAGCGTCTAACCAGATTCGTAAGATCACAACTTTCCCAGTTCATCATTTGCTATTAAAATTTTAGGCTCCTCTCCCCTCCCACAATTAAAATAAAGGAACAACCCTCAGAAATTGCATATCTTATCAATTTTTTGGCTTTCATGTTCAAATGATTCAAAGTGCTGTCTTCCTTTCCAGTGTCAACAGCTGTAACTTATGATAAAGTCATCAAGGCAATCAAAGTGAAGGTTCCGGATTCAGACGAGGAGTTCTTTCTGCACCCCGCAACCGTGAGAAGGAACGATCAATCAGCTCAAAGTGTGGTATAAGGCCTTTCCTTTGACCTAGAAAACTCCTCTCATTGTTTTCCTTTTTGCGAATTCAAAGTAGGCTATGTAGGTTCTTATTGCAGCAGTGTCAATACAATCACGCATGACCTTGGGAAATGGATAGATGCTATTCCTATAGTTAAAATGTACAGGCCGGTTGCTGCGTTTCACCAGACAAGCACTAGCTTAAATCTACAAATGGACCTCCAGGCTAATTTATGACCTTTCTTTGAATTAAATCAAAGTTCTAAGGGCACACTTTGACAATGTAGATAAGTGGATTTGAGCGGCTTTCGTGCCATTACCCTTAATCCAAGCACTCATACATGAAGGTCAAGCATGTTTTCACTTCAACCTTACCTCTTATCCTCACATGATGGTTTAAACTCACACTACCGGATCTCAGTAATCCAAGTATTTTATCAACTGAATCTTTAGTATTAGTGATTTGGAATGTTAGAATTTACAGGAGCATTGAACTTCATCAACTCTATTCAGTCAAATAAAAATACTTGTTGTCTCAAAAGATTTTACTCTGATTTCCCCCTCATTTGGCACCCTTTGTCGTGCTGATAAACGTCCAACAGCATAAGGATTCAGAGTATAACAGCAGTCATTCTCCAGTCTAATCCCTTAAAATCAATTAAGATGAATGAGCTCCTTTCAGTGGTTGAATTTAGCTTGAATTATTCCTTTTGAAGTCTCTACTTGTCCCGTGCTTGTCTTAGATGTTGTGACTTCGACTAATGAAGAGATTCTTTCTTTTGCCACTTATCTGTACCTCAGGATGAGTGGACCGGGGAGCAAAAACTGCAGTATTCCGATGTTCCGGAAGACATCGAACCAGAAGAGATCCGGCCAATGGGAAACTATGCCGTGTCCATAGTTTGGCCGGATGGATTTAGTCAGGTGCCCAACGCTTTTCTACTATGTCACATTCGAACGAATCACATCCCTCTCTTGGTCGTGGTTGACCAGTAACTGGAATTAGTTCTGAATAGTTTGTGAACAAGGAATTTACTAGGATGACACGTTCATCGGTCAACCATTACCATCTTTTCTCTGCTTAATCCCTCTACTTGTTGCAGATTGCTCCATATGATCAGTTGCAAACGATCGAGCGGCTGGTTGCTGTTCCTGCACGGTCATGACTCGCCCATCCAACTACAGTAGCACATCAAGGTTTCGGTGAAAAGAACGGGCAAAGGCTAGAATTCCCCCAAGAATAGTAAGCAGCGACGTCTTCTCCGCCCGCCCCGATGGGCTTGCTTTTGAGTACAGGCGGCAGCTGGAGAATGCAGAGTAGTAGCTCAAGCTGACGACGAAAATAGCAAGAGACATTCGAACCCGGGAAGCCTCTCTATATGTGCTCGCTCTCTCCTCTCTTCTCTTCCATTTTCTCTTCGGCACTTCGTGTAAGAATCTCAGAATATAAGGAATTCCAGTACATCATGCACTTGCTGCATTTTCAGTATCCATCTGGTGTTCTTGCAAACCAGTCGGCCCTCCATCAATTCTCTGCCTAACGCGGCATAAAAAACAGTCGTTAAGGGTTGAAATGAAAAGAAAAGTGCGGTCCAGGGACCAAATTTAAAACAAGCCTAAAGTATGGGGACTAACGGTGGAATTCTCGAGATAATAATAATAACCGACGAAGGAATCGATTCCACGGCTGCTTTTACCGATTCGATACCCCTCCCTATGGCCGGAGCTCGCTCGTCGCTCGCGATCTTCCTCCGCCATAACCACCGCGGCTTCCGGCGGAACCCTAGCGCCCACGGTCACGTCAGACGCCTCGGCGTCGGCGCCATCGACGGCGGCGGCGACCGCCGAGGCGAGACCCGCTCGCTCTCGGAGATCGCTGAGGAGGTCTGCAAGATCACGCGCACGAGACCCAGGTGGGAGGCGACCCTGGTTTCCGAATTCCCCTCCGTCGATTTCTCGGACCCCGGCTTCTTCCGCGAGCTGTTCAGGCAGCAGAGGAACGCCTTCCTTTCGCTGCGCTTCTTTCGCTGGGCCGTCTCGCGCCGCGACGGCCCGCCCGACCTGGGTTCGTGCGAGTTGCTGTTCGATGCCTTGGTCGCGGCCAAGTCGCCCAATGCCGCGAAGTCGCTGCTTCAGACCCCGGGGTTCTCTCCCGGGGCGGATTCGTTGGAGCGTTACGTGCGCTGCGCTTGCGAGGGCGGGCTGCTCGAGGACGCGGTCGATGGGTTTTTCAAATTGGGAGAGTCGGGGGTTTGCCCGTCGATCGAGACGTGGAATTCGGTGTTGAAATGCTGTCTCAAGGCTCGGAGGACCGATCTCGTGTTGGAGTTCTATGAGGAGATGGTGAAATCGGGCGTCGTACGTGAGGCGAATGCCGAGACTGTTGGGCACCTGATTCAAGCCTTTTGCGAAGGTGGGAATCTCTTGAGAGGTTATGAGTTGCTTTGGCAAGGGATTGAAAGCGGATTGGTCCCTCAGTATGCGACTTTCATTAGGTTGATATCTGGGTTTTGTAGGCAGGGGGATTATGCGAAGGTGTCCCAAATACTCCACTTGATGATCGCGAAGGGCCGTGCTCCGGATATGTTCACATATCAGGAAGTCATTAATGGGCTCTGCAAGAATGGGAGGCAGCTCGAGGCCTATCAGATTTTCAGTGATCTAAAGGATAGAGGGTACTTTCCAGACAGGGTCGTGTACACTACATTGATTCACGGGTTCTGCGACATTGGATGGATGGGTGAGGCGAGGAAGTTGTGGTTTGAAATGATTCGTAAAGGCGTTGTCCCTAATGAGCATACTTACACCTCACTGATTCATGGGTTTTTCAAAAGCGGGAAAGTAGAAGAGGCCAAAAAACTGTTTGACGAAATCTGTTGTAAAGGTCACGGAGAAAGCACAGCAGTTTACAACATGATGATTTCTGGGTTATCTTTGCATGGAAGGTTAGACGAAGCTGTTGGCATGTTTGAAGAAATGCCTCAGAAGGGCATTGCTCGTAATCGGATCACCTATGACACTTTGGTACAGGGCTTTTGCAGGGAAGGAAAGATAACCAATTCTAGAGATCTCTTGAACGAGCTATCACTACAGGGGGTAGTTCCATCAAGTTCCTCTTATGCCACACTTCTTGAAAAGCTCATTGAGCTGGGAGAATTGCAAGAAGTGAAGTTAGTATTGAGTGATATGCAAAACAAGGGTGTAGAACTATTGGCTAGTACGTGGGATCAAATTGTTAATGGATTGTGCAAAGGGGGATTCATCACTGAGGCGATGGACTGCTTGGTTGACATGCTAAATAGAAATATTCAGCCTCGTAAGACAACTTTCAATGTGCTTATTCAGAACCTCTTACAAGGTGATAGCTTAGATGATTGTGAACTTGTGTTAGACACTATGTTTAGGATGGGTTATGTTTTGGAAGAAGGCATGTGCCATTCCCTGGTCGATAAAATTTGTAAACAAAATAGCAACTTTGGAGAAACATGTATGGCAAAGATTCTTGAAGGGAACTGAGGTTTTAGAATCATCGCAATTGAGAATGCTTCATTGGTTCTACAACTTATTTATAATCAAGTTTTGCAGCTGACTGTAAAATTGATAAATGAGCTTTCTTTTGTTGCTCAGAAGGAGGTGTCCAATTTACGGTTTATCTTTTGTAGTTCGTGGCAGCTGACATGCAGGTCTGTACGAACATTGTTATCTTAAACTGGTCATTGTGAATCCATCTTTCCGAATGCTAAGCAGCAATTCTCCAGTTCTCACAGGCCAAAATTCAATCATCAAATCCTCCAATTATCCTTTTCCTTTTGATGCTTAAACATGAGTGCTCTTCAACCTCGCAGCAAATTTAGAGGCTGGTGGAAGAGGAAAGAGCAGGAAGAGAAATGATGTCCTCGAATTGGCAAAAGCTGATGGTAATAAAGAAGGGCTATAAGAGGAGTTTGTTTTGTTGACACTTGATATGACAATCTCTATATTCCTCTGAAACTGCTCGCGGATGCACTCACCATTGTACTCTGTGAAATTCTGAGGTATCACAGGCATAGGACTGTCTACAATGTGCAAATTTGATCTTTCTTAAGCTAGGACTATGCGAGTGCATTTCTTAAGTGGGATCTCAACGATGCCTGGATATCACACTGATCCTTGATGTCAGTTACATCTCTCATCAGATCGTAATGATTGGGTGCTAATTTGACAAAGAATGGAGGATGGTCTCTAATCTGAAGGAGAGTGATGGTGATTCGATGATAGCCCAAAGAGAGTTCAAATTATGCACTTTCCACCGGGTTAAAGAGAAAGTTGAAGATGTTTCACCATTGCCACCGTAATAGAAGCTAAATATCACAATTTAAAGAAAGCAACGTGAGTGCTTTTTTTGGTAATTGAATGTTATGATGAATCATTCTTTTAATCAAAAACATTTTTTGTAGCGCAAACTGTTCTTTATATGCAACGTTGATGCTGAGGGTGCCTTTATCCATTGCTTCCATGATGTGTTCTCCAAAATAAACAAATGCGCCTGCCCAAATGATTTAAGAATTACTTTACCGTCTATGAGACTGGTTCTTACAATCCAGATTGTGTGGCTTGCAGGTTTGGCTCCTGGTTCTTGTTGTTTTACCAGCCATGTCCCCTCATTATAATGCGTTCTGGGTGTGTTTTGTACCTGGCCTTTCTTGAGTGTGTGGATCCTACCGAGACATACATGGAGGTTGAGTTGATCTGTTGACTTGTTGACCATGAAAAGTTGCATATCCTTTTAAGATTCATTTGACAGCTTCCCTGGATACCTTTCGTTCACACTGATTATCTTTTGTATTTTTATAGAAAAATAATTGGAGCATTTGAGGAGCACAGTCTAAAAATTGGGACTTTGCCTGGTTCTCCATACTTTTATTCCTTGTGTAACTAGGTTGTGATTGCAATAACATGAGTTGTTTTCTCTTGCATCTGACTAGTGGTCTTCAGAACAGTGACATGATGTCAAGGGGAAAATAACCACACCTCTGTCCAGTTACAATCGTTAGTTATATTATATTTGTCTCTTTGTTGAACTGGCTATTCCATGCCCTTCTTGGCCCTTCTCCAGTGGAGGACTGGTGGTCCAGGGACAACGACGGAAAGAAATCAGATGAACGTTCCCCTATGCAATTGACACTAAACAGTTGAAAACATGTCTTCTGGAAATTCTCTTTGTTCTTTGATCTTTTTGGATGTTAGAATGACTGCTTTGTTGTCTTTCCTTTCGCTCTTCAGTGGAATTCTGTATTTATTAGTTCTGCTATTGCAGGATTGGTTGGGAGAAGTATCATTGCTTTCTAGCATTCTCCTTATAATGGGATTGGGATCAGATGGCATGCCTCCTCTTTTACTTGAACTTTGCATTGGATTCAGTAATATATAGTTGGATACTCAGTCCAATACACTAGTCTCATTTTCTCTATTTTTGATTGATGTTGAATGGTACTCCTAAGAAGCATTTTTTTCAAAAAGGAGGGACAAAATCTTTTTCTTGCAATGGCATATTCATTGTGCAGAACTTTCATCTTCTGAAGTTCTATCAATTGCATATGCAGACTATAAAAATTTTATCCTGAGGAAAGGTCGCTCTTTCTTTGTCACGCTGATAAACGTCTAGCAGCATAGGGATTCAGTGTATTATGGAAGTGGTCCCCTCTTGTAATCTCTCAATTAATGGGTGATAAATGACTTTTCCTTTAGCAGTTCAATCTGGTTGAAAAAATCGTTTTGGAGTTTCTACTTGTCCCATACTACTAGCGTTTGATTATGCGACTTCAACTAACAAAGATTGTGTCTTTGCCATTTATATATGTACGTCAGGATGAGCGGATGGGAGCAAAAAATGCAGTAATCTGATGTTCCGGAAGACATTAAACTAGAAGATATTCGCCCCATGGGAGACTATGTTGTGTTCACAGTTTGCCCAGGACAGATTTAACCAGGCAACTTGAAGTATTTCTACCATGCAATATCCGCATAGACAATGTCCCTTATTTTCCTTGTGGTTGGTCAGTGATTTGGATCTGTTCAGAAGGGCAAGGGCAAGGGCAAGGGCAAGGGCAAGGGCAAGGGCAGGTCAATCAGCCATTACCATATTCGCATCATCTAAATCCTCTTTATGGTGCAGATTGATCCGTACAATCAGTTGCCTAGACGATGGAGCGGCTGGTTATGTTCCTGCTCCGTCATGACATGTTGATTTAACTACCATTGATCAAAGCGTTGGTGAAAAGAATTACCAAACATGAGAACTTTCCCGAGAATAGTAACCGGCGTCGTTCTCTTTGCCTGCTGGACGGCTTTTGAGTGAAGGTAGCTCGCTGGAGAGGTCTTAGTGGCTCGAGTTTGAACTCAGATGCACTTCTTACTTTATTATCGACCTAGTGTTTTTGGCAAACCAATGGCCCCTCGGTCATTCTCTGCCTACCTTGGTACTAGGGGTGAGCATCGGTCCAGGGTCAACTTTGGACCGGCCCAATTTTGCCGGTCCTTGTCTGGTTCCTAGGAGGATTAGGTCAGTCTTTGGTCCTAAAATTCTAGGACCAACACTGTGCGGGTTGGTCTTAAGTCCCAAAAGTTTAGGGTCAGTTCAACCCGAACCAACCCTGACTATTAAATATATATTTTATGTATAATATGTTTTAGATATATTATATATTATATGTCTAATATATTTTTTTATCTCAAAGGATGTCCTCCTCTTCCAGTACTATTATTCTCTTCTTTTTTCTTTTTCCTCTTAGTCTTCAATTTGCCAAGTTAAATAAATAAAAACATTTTGCTTATGAGCAACCTTGCTCCGCTTAACACTCACCTCTAGCTGCTTATCGCTCGACACTCAATGCTCCCCTGTTTGTTGTTCAACACTCACTTCGCTCACCTCTAGTTGCTTATTGCTCAACGCTCAATACTTACTTCGCTCGTTGCTTGACACTCGCGCCACTTGCCTCTCTTCATTAACCTTGCTCGTAGCCGAGTAAATCAAAAGGAAACAAAACCCTAATTAGAAACCCCATTTGCTTATAAGCAATGCTCATCTCATGGCTTTATAAGCCATCTTAATTGTTTTTTATGGTTTCTTTCTTTTAGTAAGTGTGAAATTTTTATTATTGCCTCAACTTAAATTTGTAGCTTAAATTTGTTAAATATATACCGGTATTTATAGTTTAGTTGCTCAATACTGCATTATTGATAAATATGTAATTTGAAATAATAGATTTGTCTTTTCAGTAAATACAAAAAATGAAACAAAAAAATTATTAGTTGGTTCTGGTTTGACCCTGGAACCAGATCGATTCTATTGGGTCAGTTCGGTCCTCGGTCCCAAGCTCAATAGAATTGGTTCTCGATCCTAAAAATTGAGGACCAACACTATGCGGATTGGTCCCAGGATTAGGTGGTGGATCGGCCCAACCCGGACCATACTCACCCCTACGTGGTACCAAAACAAGAGGGCTGAAATGGAAGAAATGTTGTAAGACCAAATTGAAAACTCGCCTAAAGTATGGGAACGAACACTTTTTCCCAAGATATTTTTGCTTTTTCATTGTGGCCCAAATTTTTTTTGTTTTTTCCATCATTTAATGACTTTTTCCAATGTATGGAGATTTAAGGGGAATAGTTTGGTAATCATCAAGAAGTATCTAATATTCTCAGTAGAGCTATCAATTTCTTTATGGATATCAATTCAAACCTGGTCACAGTCAGCCGAGCTCGCCCGGTCCATTGGTTGAATAGACATGGGCAAGGCATTTAGTTATGAAGCTTGACCTCATACGGCCCGACCCTAATCTCGATTAACATGACAAGTATCTTAAATCTTTCTATTCATGGGTGAGCTTGAAGAAGGAGTTAGGTCCAACCCAATGACGTGGCTCACCTTCCATCTCAAGAATGTTGTGGGGCAAGTCACAGCATTTTGAAAGACGATTGATGGGAAAATTGAGCAAGTAGCAATTGCACCTGGCCGAGCTCAGTTCACGGGTCACTAGGAAATTAAGCGAGCGACCTAGAACGAGGTATTACTCAAAATTGCCTCATTTTCAGAGCTCAGAGGTTTACTCAAGGCTACTAGGACAATCATGCCAAAATGTGGGCTCTTCTCCAAATATGAAACATGCCTGAGAATTTCACAAGGCAACAGATGGTTCGGGCTGCATTTGAACTTGTAGTCATCAAAGCAAGTGAAAGTTTTTTAAGTTCAAAGCTTTGCCAATCTTAAGAAGTGCATACAGTTCCAAGTACCCTTCTGAAATAAGGCTCGATGTCAAATTGTGCCTCAAGAAGTATGACCGTGAGTCCAGGCGCAGCGAAGGCGACCCTTTGGGACCTCCTCCAGGGCCGCTCAATGGATAATCATCTAGCTAGTTCTAGCGGGTCGAAGAGACCACGATCCAACCGAGATTGTTCTTCAATCTGAACCAAATCAATATGTGAACTCCCTAGAGAGAAAGAGAGAGAGAGCATTTATAAGTCCGCTATGTTCTCATCACCTTTCCTCCCAACCAGGAACCGTCCTTTAATGAGAAAACACGCTATATTTCTTCCTCAAGATCAGATTTTGAGATCTGTCCGTGTCCTACCCTATCCATTCCCCTATCTCATCTCCCTCTTTGGCTTTAAATACCGGGACCAAACTGTCCGTCCTCCGTTTCTTCTCAATCTGCAGCGTATCCCATCCAATCTTTTGGCTTTAAATGCCGCAATCTAAACTCCCCACCGGCCAAATGCTACCACCACATAGGCCATTCACTCTTCATCGAACGATAAGGCCATCTACCTGTTCGCCTTGAAAAAGACTGTAGGCGTATAGGTCCACTGTACCCGTCTACGTGCCGCTGTATCTGCGCATCCGTGGCCGTCTCTCGCGCTCAAGCACAAGCTTAGGGAATGGGCTGGGAAGAGCTTTCTTGGATTTGTCTCTCGATGTACGATTGGTGCATGGATTTGACATCGTTTCGTTTGATTAGGACAGAATCTATTGAGGCGACAGTGATTTTTCTCTGTATAAACATGCACATTCATTGGAAATTTCGACTCCAATAGATGAGTTAGCGTCAAATTTGCTTCATGTTTAAAAATAAAATAAAAATCATAAAAAGAGAGAGAGACATGAGTGATGTCACGATTACGCAAAGTGGTAATAATAACTATAGCGCTTCTCTAATAAAAAAGAAAAAGAAAATAATAATAATAATAACTATAATAACAAATTGAGAAAAAAATTTATAAAAAAAACCGCAAAATTGTGAACGTCAGCGATTTTAGCTAGAAATGATTAAATTAACACAATTATCAAAAGGTTTAGAATTAAATTAGCTGAAATTGCTTCCCTAGTGGATATGATCTTTAGAAGTTACCCAAGTAAGAATCAAGCATGACCTATCACATATGATTGTGTTTGAAACATGCAACGGGAGCTCGATCCTTTGATCCGAGGAGATTGCCATAAGAAAGCCTAAGTCCAAGCATGTTAACATATCCAATTAGACCAATTTTTACTTAAAAGTTTAAGTCAATAAGTTATACACTAACTAAGATATATTAACTACTCTATGCACTTCACAAATTCTTCGATGTAGGATTTCTTATAACAGATTGAATGTGTAAAAATCAAATCTCGATCAACCTACTAGTTCTCAAGCCTTAATTCCTTGAGGTTTACTTCTTTAACTATGTCGATAGGGTTCCCATCAAAAACCAAACTTGATTTGAGTAAAAAAAGTAAATGTGAATCGAGAGAATCGTGCATCCACGTTTGTTCTTATGAACAACGCAATTAAGATGCGATTTTGTGCAAATGAGACTTGAGTAGTTTCAACAGACCAAGAGACTCTTCTTAACTTCACTATCACAGTGAATGTAGGCAACTCATTTTTTCATACTAATGAATTCAATGGGAAACTTGTCCAAAAAGTTAAATCTATTACACTTTTATCAATTTAATCTCAAATAATTTATTTATACCAGTTGAATCCTAAACATTTTCACATTTTACTAATTGAGTCTATTTGGTCAATTTTAATTGAAAATCAATGACGTGGACACCGGCCATCATACGTGGCACTAGTAGATTGATGTGGAAAAATTCAATAATATTTTAATTCTTTTTTCTTTTCTTTTGTTTTCTTTCTTTACCTTTTTTTTTCTCTTTTTCTCATTTTTTTTTTTTTTCTTTTTCCCTCCAGCATCATCAAGCCTCATCGACCCCTATTGGTCTTAGGGCAAAGACGCCTAGGCCTAGGCTGGCAAGGGCAGCCCTTGCTTGAGGCCAACAGAGGGAAAAAGGGAAAATGAAGAGAAAAGAAAAAGACAAAAGTACATAATTAAAAAAGAAGAGAAGAAAATTTTAAAAAAATTGAAAAAAATATTAAAATATTAGTAAAAATTGTCAATGCCAATGCCGGTCATATCATATAGAAGAGTCAATGTTGACATTAGTGATTCTGGCCAAAATTGGCTGAATGGAAGATGAAAGTGTTTAGAACTTAATTAATACAATTAAAAGCTTTAGAATCGAATTGATACGAATGTAATAAATTTGTAACTTTGTGGACAGTTCCCCCAAATTGTAATAAGCTCGTCGAGAAAATGAATGTGTTGCGATAAAAGATTAACCATATGTACAAGGAGAAAGTATCTGCCCGAACCAATCACAAAGAAGAGCCCTTGATATTGGGATAGAATGAACATGAACAAAGGGCGAAACACCTGCTGGTCCACGATGGTGACTAAAGCAGAGAAGCCAAATCTGCTACGTGAACTGAGAATCGTCACATGTGGACGACACGATCTTGCCATCGAACACGTTTTGGCCGTTTCTCTAATGGGCCTCCATAAAGTTATGATAGAGAGAGAGAGAGAGAGAGTCTTCAAAATCAATAGGAGATTACGCCTTGAAACACGAGATTGATATTCGACTTATGCTGGATGCGATCTGCATTGGAGTTAAGCAACAGAGAAGTTATTCCTTGCGAATCCTCTATCGCAACGCGAATGACCTAGCTGTTGCCTAGACGAGAGAGACGTCGAGACATAATATGGTGAGGGAAAGGTAGTTTAAAAAACATCATGGGACGGAAACACGGGGAGGAAAAGGCAATGAAGCTTGAGATTTGAGACAATTCATAGCAGTTGTCAACATATAAAACATCAAGAACTTATACCTTGTATGTCTCCGTTGTATGAACAATGTCATATGTACAAAATCTACGTACTAGAGAAAAAGCTAAATGTGGTCATGCCGGAACCGTCATTGTCTGTTAACAATTGTTTTGAGTTTATCCAATCAATGCTTTTCATGCTATATGTTCACTTATGTTTACTAAAGTTTTGTAAATTTCTTGGTGAGTCTAGCTTTCTTTTTTATACATTTTTTTTTCTTTTGTGATGAGAGGACTTGAACAACAAGTTTAGCCTAACTTACCACCCAATACCATCTACCTTTAACCTTGCAAGATGACTGGTTGATTAATGCATTCTGTTAGCCAAACAAATCTAATGGCCACTTCAACCTCAAATTCCTATGAAAAAAAAAAAAGTACGATAGCAATCCATGAATTTACTTAAAATACCACATGGATAAAATCGTAATTTACTATGCAAGTTAATTGGCAAGTAACCAATATATCTCTTACCTTCTAAATTTGAATTCAAAATAACTTTTATGGATTTCTCATCTTTCATTTTAGTATGACATTTATTATATTTAAAATGGATTGAAATCTTTATATACTCATGTTTTCTTTGTTAACATAACTTTTTCTTCACTATTTCAATTCCCATGCAGTGAGTATCCTAATTTTCTACTTTATAAGAAGGCGACGGAAGAGGAAAATCATTTTAATGAAGAAAAATTCAAGTATCAAATTAATGTTTCACCATACAAAAAATTAATTTAGGAATTATAAAATTTACTTTTTTCATGAAGCATGTCTATCAAATTAAAGTTAAACCTAAGTGAATACAGTACACAAATTGTCTAGATAAGAAAAATATTATCAGATATAAACTAGACAGAACTCTAACATTATTTTTGCATTTGTATTTAGAAGAAATTTTCAAATCAAAAGGTTCGAATATCAAACGCGTTAATCATCTACATTGTCTTGAAATTATGTTCGTCTGTGCTTTGTACATACATTCGTGCAGGGATCTTGTCTTGTCTTTATCAGCCCCCAAAAAGTAGGGTTTTGTCACAAAGCAAAGCAAAGCAAAGATCAGAAGTCGGTTATGTGTTGGACCAAATGGCGCTCACCCTCTTTATTTATTTATTTATTTATTTATTTATTTATGTTATGAGGCTGTCGCCACCTGTTTGAAATAAAGAAAGCTAAAATAAAAAAAGATTTTACACTTAAAAAAATAGAGTAGACAAAGGAAAATGTGGTGAACCTTTAGTCCCCAACTAGATGGTAACATCCAATATAGTTGTCTCCAACTACTCAATAGATAAATGTTAGTGAGCTGTTCATCACAGATAATAATTAGACAAAAATCACATACAAACATATAAAAAATATCAAGATTTTTTTAGGTCTAGTTAGTGGAGAATATTTTACACAAGTAACATTGTTTCACCATGAAAAACAGATATTTACCTTTTTTTCTTTTCTTTTGAGAGAATAGAACATCAGCATAAATGAAACTAGTAGCACATCTGCACATTACAAGAGCGGGAAATTGCTTGGAAAATGCTCGATGGAAGGAGTTAAACGAGTTTTAGAAATTTCTCATTCTTTAATTCACAAACTACTTGTCATTTTACCGACTCAAATTATCTATTTATAAAATCACCCATTGATAATCTATGGTGACAACATTATTCAACCTAGACATGCATTGCTCCATTAATAATAATAGAATCAAAGATGCTCATGATAATATTTAAATCATCGATCAAAATCTGGTTAGGTGTATTCTAATCAGATAGCAGACTTATTTCAAATATGTGAGGTGATTACAATTATATTACAACTACTGAACGAAGTCTTATTTAAATCCCTTCAAACATTCAATACAACCGACCTTTCTTCTCAAGGAGGAAGAACATGGTGGGGCTACCCGCTTTAATGGCGGAAAAAGGTTGGCCTTGGCCTTATCTCCAGCCGTGAAGCCATGTCAGACGACCGGAGCAGAGAGGACAAAAGGCACCTTTTCTCGTCTGACGTCTGAACCGCTTGTGTTCTCATACGACTCACTTTTTTAATGGCCCTGGACTGAATCTTAGGTACAGACAGCCTCCACTCCTTTTTTTAAGTGGCCATTACTGTGCTTCCGTCTCTTGCTATTGACCCACGAACCACTACAATCATAAAATTAATGTCGGAAGGAGACAGGTGGAGACGTGATTTCTCGATTCTTGAACACCCCATATGAAGCCAAGGTCCCTCTCTTTCTGATAGATCTGATCTGATGAGAAAGTGTTTGACTGAACCAACAGAATAATTAAGAATACTGCATATAATTATGTGGCTGGAGATTTCTATCCTTGCTTTGCCCAGGTGGCCAGAGATCGATCGAGTTATATGTGGACGAGCTTGCTACGATGTCAGGGTACCAGGGGTACCAGTGACAGATGGAGATGGTGGCGGGACTTGAGCGAAAATGGTAGCAGAGCAGAGGCACGATGAACACAGCTGTGAGAGAGAGAGAGAGATAGGTGTTAGGGTTTCAGGTTTGTTCAGGCAATTTTGCTGAAACCTAAGGCATTTTGGAGACCGGCAGATTCATTTACTCCTAACTAGCAAGATAGGATTCATATCTTGTTATTCGAATATTAAAATATGTTAAGACGAATCCCTTTACCCAATGGTTAATCCCGAAGGAAGCTTCCCTAACAGGACGAAGGCAAAAGCGGAATGAGTAGAGAAGAGTATACCCGTGACCGAGGGAACGGGTCATGAGATTCCTCTTGAAGGACCAGACCGCTCTTTCGTCTAAAGATGCCTAAAAGTTGCACTGAGAATTCAAGTTCTCCGTCTTTGATTTCGTCCTGTGGGACATTGAGCTTCTGTCTGTTTGTACACATGCGAGGGAGAATCTCGTCCTCGTTAACCCCAAAAAATGAGTCTTTTTTATTTTGTCACAAACCAAATATTGATATGGTTTTTTTCTCCGACCATCAAAAGCTGTTCGTTGCCTTTCGTCCTCCAGAAAAAATGAAGGTAAAAGGACATTTCAAAGAGGAAAAACGAAAAGCAAAGCTAAAAAGGTAGGAATCTAGTCCACAAAAAATGAGAAGTGTCACCTCCAAAATCTAATAATATCCACATATTGAATATATCGTGGGGACAAACATCATTCTACTATTTCAATCCGATTCCCATTTAGCTATTTTAGTGCACAACTATGTGGCTGTCGGTTGTTTGAGTTGATCATATCATGACAGAACACACAAAAACATAGTACATTATACGGCAGTGTTCATCACATTGATATCTTCCTCAAAATATCAAGATTTTTATTTGGTCAGATGACACCTAAAAGGATGCAATTACTATATTTATTTATGTATATATCACTATATCATTTAGATATTCAAACATTGAGTAAGAATAATTTGGCTCTCAACATTGGCCACGTTGATTGAAACCAATTTAGCTCTAACCAAGCTCTTTGTTATCTCCTTTGCTTTTATACTTAGACAATGAATTTCTCAAACAAGAATTTGATTTTCCATTGGAGGTGTAATCAAGTTTAGGAATGGCAAAGCAAGATTGGATTCATCTACATTTGTTTACTGAAAATGATATGGCCCATAAATTTAAATTGTACAAGATGAAAATATAAATATAACGCGAGATGCTTTCTCGCTATACACACACATCATAAATGTACATGTACTTCGAATAAATTGAGGGCTTTGACATTATAGGTGTAAAACTAAATGTTTTATTGCCCAGTTGACGTAACACAATTTAGGATCCCAACTATATATATGGCTCACTAACACAAATTGTCAACCCCAATAAAGAGTGTTTCTAAGAGAACTTCAAACGCATGACATCTAAATGGGGATTTACACGTCCCATGTCAAAATTTTCCTGTTAATCTTGAAGCCTAGCATCACCAAAAGAGAATTTACCATCTAAATATGGAGGAAATTCGGCCGTTATTCATTTGATAAGGCTTGAAGATTGTACTTGCAAATAAGCATGCAAGAATCCCGTCCTTCTTAGCCTCCCAAAAAAGTAGAGTTTTGTCACAAAAGCAAAGATCACAAGTGGGTTCTTGACATCTTGTCTCGGGTCATTAAAAACAGTTTCCTATTATTATCTTTGTCTGCTGACACGCGGGTTTGTCGAGTTGGAGTCGGGATTTGATCCTGCACACCACGAGCAGTAAACCTCCCAGGTGAGGTGTACCCAGCTTTGGTCCTCGAATAGACCCTCCGATGTCGAAGACAGCATGGAAGAAAGGCTGAGCGAGCAAGAGAGAGAGAGTTTGAAGATGCAGGCCGAGAACTTGATCAATAGTAGTTTAATAGAAGGAAAGAAATGTCCATTGTTGTTCTTACATCATCTGATGATGAATGAAACTTCGCTCTGACTTTGAGATAATTCAGAATTCGAGATCATATTGGGACTTTGCTCGCCACATATTTAACAACCAATTTGCCCACCCAAAGCACTTCTCTTCTGTTTTCTTATTCTTTTTAACCGGGGATAATAAGTTGTCTTCATTGCTCAAAACCAAATGCAAATTCGATTACAAGCCTGAGAAGTGAGAACAAAGACAAAAGCGGTACAGCTCTCATTATGCGATGGATCTTTATGCCATCCCGGTTGGTGTTGTGCCAACTGATTTAGGAATCAAACCCGAGACCTTATGCTCTTCCACGTGCAAATTCCCGATCTTTTTATCGCCGGACCATAGTCATATGACAAGTCCGATGCATTGTTTTTGATACCCAACTTGAATATTTCCGCATGAATTGAGGTTTTGTCATGGACAATGAATACAGTGTTGTCACCATCGCATTAGGGCCAATATAAAAGCAACATACGATACCGATTGCAAGGTAAAATCTCGATCTTTTTATCGCCGGACCATAGTCATATGACAAGTCCGATGCATTGTTTTTGATACCCAACTTGAATATTTCCGCATGAATTGAGGTTTTGTCATGGACAATGAATACAGTGTTGTCACCATCGCATTAGGGCCAATATAAAAGCAACATACGATACCGATTGCAAGGTAAAATCTCAATCTTTTTATCGCCGGACCATAGTCATATGATAAGTCCGATGCGTTGTTTTTGATACCTAACTTGAATATTTCCACATGAATTGAGGTTTTGTCATGGACAATGAATACAGTGCTGTCACGATCGCATTAGGGCCAATATAAAAGCAACATACGATACCGATTGCAAGGTAAAATCCCCTCAGCATGGACCCTTTATTAAGAGAAGCCTGCCCAACACACACAATAGCCATTCCTACCATATCCTCTCTCTCTCTCTCTCATGGCTGTCCCAGTAAAGGTCCTCTCATCGTCAGTGAATGCAAGAACCATAGGCTCAGGCGATGAAACGATAGTCCTTGCACATGGCTTTGGAGGAGACCAGTCTCTCTGGGACAAGATCAGCCCTTCCTTGGCCAAGCACTACCGGGTCCTCTCCTTCGACTGGTGCTTCTCTGGCGCCATCCAAGACAAGAACCTCTTCGACCCTGCAAAGTATTCAACATATGACGCATACGCCGATGACCTCATCGCGCTCCTCGAAGAGTGGGATCTGAAATCGGTAATCTTTCTGGGGCACTCCATGTCCGGCATGATCGGATGCGTTGCCTCCATCAAGAGACCTGAGCTCTTTCGGAGGCTCATACTGCTTCTTGCCTCTCCAAGGTACAGTGCCCTCTTTCCTGTGGCTAGTCATTAGAGCTTTCATTGATGGTCTGTTCTCAATCTAATTCCCTCACTTTTAAGTGATCTCTTCTCCTTTTTTTGGAAAAAAGCACATGAGACACTTTCTTGCATTGGAACTCAACAGGGTCATTTCTTTTTTTGGTTTTTCCAATTTTTTTTCTTTAGTTAAAGTCTAGAGTCTGGAGTTTCCTCCAATTAACATTCTAAAATCCTCTACATGTAGAGTCAAAAGCCTAGTTGTTTCGCGCATGTTCTTATATTCCATATGCTTCAGATCGCCTATTAATTCCTTTTATCTAGATTTTACATGAGATGATATTTGTAAATTTTGTGAGAACATTGCTAGTCATTCTAAAAGTTTAAGTTAAATATATAAACAAAGAGTGCAAAAATATAATAAATGTCCTGCTCAAGACCTCTTGCTTGTATACCATTTAAAATTTTGTAAGATCTCTGTCAACTTTTCTAGAAAAGCTTAAATTGATCGGTATTTAACTCTCCCTAAACATTGCATTTTTTCTATGTATCATTTGTTATGGAATTTGGGTTGTCATTCATTAACTCTCCCTCTCGCTAACAATTTTACCATAAAATATCTGCACAATTCTGTCGATTTCTGCTTTTTCTCGCCCTAATCATTTCTCTGAAAATATCTACAACTGTACCGTTGTCTTGATCGAGAAGAAGCAGAAATGAATAGAGAAAAGTAAAAAGGTCGAAAATAGAGAAAATGAAGAACCATGCGATGCTTCATCAAACGCTGAGAGTTCAGTTCCATATGCAACAAACAGTAGTGCATACAGCGGAAAGCAATGAAACTGCATACCAGTAAAACATATAAATTCCAACCAAATGGTTAATCTCTTCTAATAGCCCCTCTTTCTCTCATCTTTTCTAGTTTCAACTGAAACTATTTGGAGTTCTTTTCGGGCGACATCGCTCTTTAAGATGCCTTAAAGACAGCGTCTCTTAAACAATTGTATGTGCACTGGCTACTTGGCCAGGTCTTTCCTGTCTTGTCCATGACTTTTAAGCTATGGTTGTTACGAGTAGGTTGACAAAATGAAGAACTGGATTATACAATGTAAGTCTTCCTTTCTTATACCATTCAATCTGTTACAGTAGAATACGTTAATGCATCTGTATCTTGACTTCAGATATGATGTCGATATGCTTGAACTTTTAATAAATAATTGAAAGATAAAACCGGCATCAGCCGGCCGAATTTGTTATTGTTTTTGTCCCGAGCTAGAGCATCAATCATTTAGACTCTCTATCCTGCGTTGAACAATCTTTTTGGTCATATAATCAACAGACTATACAAATACAGAAGGATGCTTCTTCGTATAATGCGTCAGTTGTACAAAACCTTGTATTAACACAAAACAAACGCACCCAGAAGGGCATGAACGTTCACTAACGTGATTTCTTCGGCCTCTTGCAAGTTCCTAATGCCTCATCGCTCATGTCAATGCATTTGAAACAGGTACTTGAACTTGGGTGACTACGTGGGTGGGTTTGAAGAGTCGCATGTCGATGACATGGTCTCCAGCATCCGATCAAACTATCAAGAATGGGTCGAGAACTTCACTTCTATGGTCGTGGGTCCCAAAGACCCGCCTTCCATCGACAAATTCCGGCGGTGCTTGCGCAGCATGAAGCCCGAGGTCGCGGCGTCCTTGGCCGACTCCATCTTCCGGTCCGACTACCGGCACATCCTCCCGGACGTGACCACACCATGCACCATAATTCAGGTCACCAACGACATGGCCGTGCCAGCCTCCGTCGCCCACTACATGAAGGAGAACATCTCGGGGCTGTCGACTGTGGAGATGATCGAAGGCGTGGGACACTTCCCCCAGCTGACCATGCACGAGCAGCTCCTCGACGTGCTCCGCCGAGCTCTGGGGTTCATCGACGCTCCCGGCAGAGAGGACGTGCCCATTCCCGCACCGACTGGCTCAACATGACCAGTCGACCATGGTTGTGCCTGAGATCCAGTCCGTCGGGTTTTGAATGATAAATCTTCTTGCATTGCCCAACTTCTCCCGTGACGTTGCTAGAGATGATAGTTTATGATTGTGAAAGATTACTAGAATGTACGGTCATTTCTGCTTGGTTAGGTATCGTTTGATCATTAGTTTTGGGCATAGATGTAGAAGTTGTGTTCATATCACATGGTACGAGTTTAGTTGTGTATAGACTCATTGGGCTCGAGGATTGAATTACATGTAATGTATCCGTCGTGAGAAGTGAAGTTTTTTATCTAGTAATCCCTTTATTTGAGTATGCTTGATTTTAATGAAATAAATTTTATTTTAATGAATATATGACGTAAAACTTATTCTATTTTTGATGCAAGCCTCTAGATCCAATGCAAAGATGGCAGCTTCTCTATATCTCCTGCATTTGCTTTCTTAAAAATAAAAAAATTATAAAAAAAATCCAGTCTATTCCAAATGATAGAATATTCGGATTTCATCTATAAATGCAATCCTAAAGAGATTCTTCTTTTTTACTTTTAACCTCATGAAAATGAATTTAAAATTGTGAAGCATGCGAAACATGATTTTTTTTCCTGTGCATTTCCTTTTGTTAATGTCGTGCAAATACGGAATTAATTACGTGAAAATAGTAGTAAAATAAAAAATAACCTAAATGATCCTGAATATGGATTGAGACACTAATTCGTGGAAAACTCTAATTTTCCACATGTCAGTTTTATTGTGTAAAAATCCTATTCTAATGCATGAAAACATGATGCATTGTGATTTTTACTTTTCTAATGATGCAATTGCTAAAACATATAAATATTAGAATAGATAGAACTCTTCCTATTAAGTAATGCACATGAATGACTTTATTAAATTTCTTTTTCAAAAAAATATATATGACTAAAAAAAGGTTAAAATTGCTGCGAGACCTAGAAAATAGAAAAATAAATCGACCGACGAAGCGAAACTCCTCGATAGAGGGCGGGAACTTGATAGCGCTAATTCTAGTGACATTTGTGGATTTGTACAAGGCAAAGTGTTAGACCTTGGAGCAAAATGAATATAAATCGCTTATCTAGAACGAAATTAGATAAGTTAAGAGCTGAACGCCCATTGACCTGACAAAATGGTAAGAACACTTTGCCTTGCACAAGTCACCAATTCGGAACGAAAGGGCAAACCTCCACCGATTTTCGCGGCGGCGCCCTCCCTAATGTTTCGGTGCCAATGGATGAGGCGCGGAGTTTGCAGTCACCAATCCCATGAAGCCACGTGGAAGCTCCTCTTTCGATCGCCATGTGCAGGAATCTCTAGACTTCCCCAAAAAAAAAAAAAAACCATGAAATAAAACCCCTAAATCTGCTTAACCCATTAAGTTTTTTCTAGCCATCTAATTATTCATCTAGTTCAAGATCTCACCAGATGGAGAAGCAGGTTTGAAGCTGCAAGCTTCGACTGAACGTTTTTTTAAATCCCTCGGCAATTTGAAGAGGAAATCAGGCCCGTTTGGGCCTAGCTCGGTTCACCAAGCCTGGGCCTGACAACATTGGACTAGGCCAGGTTGGGCCGATAGTGGGCCTGGTTACACCTGACCAAGCCCAGTTGGGCTTGATCCTGATTGGGACGAGTCTATACGGGTCGGGTTGGGCTTCGTTAAGGAAAGGTTTTGCCTCGAGGCCATCAGGTCAAGTTTCCCATGTGAGCTCTTGAAACTTGATTAATTGGTTGGGATAAGGACACAAATAGTCATAAACTTTAACTTAATGTGCAATGTGATCCATGAATTTTTAATTGTTCAATGTGATTTTTGAATTTTTTGCGCATGTTCAACTTAATCACTGAACTATGTAAAAATATTCAATATTTCAAGGACTATATTAAATATTTTTATATAGTACATTGATTAAATTGAACATATACTAAAAGTTAAAGAACCACATTTAATAAATTAAAAATTTAGGGATCACATTCCATATTGAATTAAAGTTCAACGATCATATTTAACAAATTAATGTTCACGGACCACATGCATATTTGGCCAAAGTTTAGAAACTATTTATGTCATTTTGTCTAATTTGGTTCCCCAAGAGCCCATCCGATTTATCACAATTTGCTAGTTTCACATCAATTCTTGTATGCATGAAAATGCAATAACATCTTTCTTGCTTCGTGAATTAGATCTTAGAGAATTTTGAGATTAGAAAAAGACATAAATGATCTCTAAATCTTGACCCAATGTATAATATGATTCACGAATTTTTTATTTATTCAATGTAATTCCTAAATTTTAACTCAACGTGTAATGTCAATTGTGAACTTTAAAATTTTTTAATGTGGTCCTTGAGCTTGAACTAATGAAAAGATAACATCAAATATTTTCATATAATTCAAAAACTAAATTGAACAAATACAAAAGTCCAATGATCACATTAAATACATTAAAAGTTCACGGACGATATCGCACATTGGGCTAAAATTCATGGACTACATTAAAAAATTTAAAGTTTAAGGACTATATTATATATTAGGCTAAAATTAAGAAATTATTTGTGTAAATATACTTTTCAAGAAGGGATAATAACATAAATAGTCATTGAACTTTGGTTCAATGTGCAATGTATTCCTTGAACTTTTAATTTGTTCAATGCGATCTATGAACTTTAATTCAATATACAATATGGTTCTTGAACTTTCAAATTGTTCAATGTGATCTCTAAATTTTAACTTAATATACAATATAATTGTTAAACTTTCAATTTGTTTAATGTGATCCATGAAGTTTAACTCAATATTTAATGTGGTCCAAGAACTTTTGGTAGTCTCTAGACTATAAGAAAATATTTAATATGGTCATTAAACTTAAATTAATAAACGAATAACATTGAACATTTTTTCGTATTTGAGTGATAAGTTTGAACGTATAGCAAAAATTCATAGATCATATTGAACAAATTAAAAGTGCAATATTTAACATTGGATTAAAATTCACATATCACATTAAATAAATTAAAAATTTAAGTATCATATTGCATATCGAATCAAAATTCAAGTATCAATTTGCGTCATTTTCCATTCAAAAAAAAAAAAATCGAACGGGTAGGTGGAGGAAAAGTTTAAGTGTCTTAAGTGCCTATTCACGCACCAGCCGCACGGCCTTAACTGACCAAAGTAGTGATGCCTACTTGACTTGCCATACTAGGTTGTCTACCAACCGCCAGCCGCTCGTGGGCTCTCGCTCCTACTCTTCGGCGTCGATGCTGCGTGGATAACTTGGCTTTTGACTAGCCGACCAACTCCTTCGACGGGAGCCCGATGATAAGCCTGGTCGGGGCTTCTCGCTTGCTGGGTAGATCGTCTTTGGTCTCAACTCTCTTCCTCGACTCCCTCAGCTTCTCCTCCCCTCCCCGAAGCTTCGCGGCCATGGCTGCCGCCGCGGCGGAGGACTTCGTCCGAGGCTCCGTCCACCCGAACGGCGTCGCCGTCATCACTCTCGACCGTCCCAAGGCCCTCAATGCCATGACCCTCGGTACTTTCCATTGGGACTGCCCGTGCTTTTCTGTTTTATGTTCTGAGGTGTGACGAGACTCCAGCGAATGGTGGGTCAACGATCGTGGCACCTTCGGTTTGTTGATTACTGTAGCGTGTCTTGTTGAAAATTTTTTGAGTGTTGCGAAGCAACGCATTTGCGTAATTACTGGGTGCCTTTGTACTTGAGGGACATGATTAGCTAGTATGTTGTTTGGACCGTTGGCGTAGTTTTCACTGTCGTTGCTGCAAAATGATGGGGTTAGAACAGCATTCTGTCGGTTATTTCCGGACAATGTTGGGTTCTCCGGCAAAGTCCATTGTCTGGTTACAGGGAGCGGGCGTCTACTTTTAAGTGCATTGCCCTGCCAAGAATAAGATTGATCTTAATTTTACTAGTAATTATCAAGCCAATGAGGTGCGAGTGTATGCAGATCCGACTAGGTATGTTACTGGGCTTGAATTCTAGATTCGACTCGAGGTTGGATTAGCAGACTTCCACCAAGGACCCAAATAAGAATAGTAAATAATAAATGGTGGTATGGGCAATGACCGCGTTCTGCAGATGTTTTGTGCTACTCTTGTAACAGCAAGTTGGTGCTTCTGAATTCTAGTATTTTCTTCTGCTAGATCTTATGATTTGCAGCTACTTTTGATGCAGATATGGATTTGAAGTATGCAAGCTTTCTGAATCTATGGGAATCCGATCCCAATGTGAAATGTGTTCTGGTGGAGAGCAGCTCACCTCGCGCTTTCTCTGCAGGTAGCCTGGAGAGAATTCTTTCCCCCTTAATTTGGTGGTGCAATTAACTCCGTCTTTCTTGGGATCCTTGTTTACTGGACATTATGTAGTCTTGTCTCTTAAGGTTATTTTCTAGGCAATTTGTAATTGGAATTTTATTTACTTTACTGCGTTGGGTGAGGGGAGGTCTTGATGATAATGGCTAAAAGGACAACAGTTGTGCATAACATTTGCTGGTAGTGCTTTTCTGTAATACTCTTTTCTACATGGTCGATGATTTGATTATGTTCGTGTTGACAATTCTTTTGTGTTTTCTGATACTGCCTTTTCCCTTCCCCAAGAGGTGTTTATTGGACTTTGTGTCCGAAAATCTTTCTTCTGCTGCTTATCAACTTGAATTTCATGGATGGTGCTTGTTCGAGCAATTACCCAGAACTCAGTTTATCTGCAGGTGGTGATGTCAAGCAAATATCAAGCAAAAAGCAGTTGTCAGATATGATTGAGGTTTGTTGTATCCTCTTGCACATCCACAATTTCTGCAGTCTGCAGCAATTTCAAACCTGTATGATTGTATTCCTACCCCTAGCGATGTATGTGTTCCCATCCATTCACATTGACTGTAGAAAACCTACTGTTACACCTTGATATAACCTCTAAAGCCATCAGAAAATGATTGAAATAATTCAACTTTCCATGAGTTGATCCAATTGAAAAATGTGTAATTCCAACAGGATAGGCCCAGACATACGCTGGCAGTATGAGTGGTATGCAGGAGTTGGAACAAATTTAATAAATGTTTTCCTGTGGGGAGGAAGTGCCTTTTAATGAAGATGGAATTTGGTACTTCAAAAGTTGTGCAAATGGATTTTCAGCTTGTGCAGTTGTTAGGTTTATCTTTTAATTCCCTCTCTTTTTGTTTGCTATAATGAGGATTGTTTCATATACTTCCTTCTACTAGGGTTACTGATCGATAGAGGTAATACTATTTGCAAGGTAGAAAAGAAGAGTATTTTTTTACAAGTAGAATGTTACTGAGAATTTGATCTCTCTGTAAATTTATGCACTGGCAAATGCAGTCATGTCAATCTGCACATCTTGACATGTTTGGAAACTGGAACACCTTTCTGCTTTGTATTTCCACATCTTCTCTTTGCACGTGCTGATTTCTAGAGAACCTTCTTCTTCCACTTGTGATTCATTTGGCATTGCGCCGTTTTGTTTTCTATATAAAATCCAATGGTTTTATAGTCAATCTCTGAGATGCCGTTTTTATCCTCGAATTTCCTTTGCATCACGTGTTCTTTGAGTACCTGCAGTTAATAACTAGCTTTATATTTTAGGTGTTCAATGCAGAATATTCATTGATATGCAGAATATCAGAGTACAAGAAGCCATACATAAGCATCACGGACGGCATCACCATGGGATTTGGAATCGGCCTGTCTGGTCATGGCCGCTTTCAAGTAGTAACAGAGGTATGTGCTTAGTTTTATGCTAAGTTTGTTTCAAAGTATGTTTGAAAAGTCAGATTCTTCTTTAACATTGTCAAATTATGATTATCTCAGAGGACCATTCTGGCCATGCCAGAAAATGCAATTGGAATTTTTCCAGATGTGGGATTTGCATATATCGCTGCTAAAAGTCCTGGAGGAGGATCAGTTGGTAAATGATCTGACAAATTGAGTAACCTGTGCCTTCTTGAGTTAGTATTAACACATTCAGTGAGCAAGAAAGTTGGTCGATGAAGTTATAAAAGGGATTTCACATGGATGATTTTGACCATGGAAAACTGAAATCAGCTGACATTTTCGTTGTCCTATAAAGGATGTAATCATCGACAGTAGTTCGTCGGGTTCTCATTAATTAATATAATCAATATATCCTGAAGTAGGATCTCGATTATCTTTAACATTTACAGGTGCCTATCTTGGAATGACTGGAAGTAGGATCTCGTCACCCTCTGATGCCCTATATGTCGGCCTGGGAACACACTACGTGCCATCTGGAAGACTAGGTTCCTTGAAGGAGGCCCTCTTAACTTATTCCTTGTAAGTAGCTGCTCAGTCAGCAATCTTCTCTGATAATCTTCTCCTACTCTGGAATTGATGATATACACGGTGTCGCATCTACTTCTCTGAATTTTTTAAAACGAGCTGTTAATGTTTTCTTCATTCTGGCATCTACAAAATTAGCAATGTTCAAAGGCCCTGCTTCATTTTTTATTTTATTTTCACCATATCTATCTAGTATCTAGTATAGCTGGTTTTTCTTTATAGGATGTTGAAGATGAGTTGTGCTACCATAAGGTAAACAAAGGAAAAGAAAAAACAACAGAAGAAGAAGACCACTAGAATATTTCTGTTGGATATGATCCTCAATAAATTGACTTCCCGTTGGTTTATGTCAGCAGCTCTAAAGAGAGTTGTTTTGCATGATTGATGCAGTTCCAGCAATCCGTATGATGATATCAAAACACTTTTGGCACGATACAGTGGAGAGCTCGAGTCGGAGGCTCAATTAAAACTGCTCTTGCCTCATATCGTTTCTTGCTTTGGTGCAAATAAATCTGTTATCGAGACAATGCAAGAGCTGGAAAGGCATAAACTGAATCCCGAACCCAAAGGTAACACGATTCGGGTCCCTAGATATTAACTGGGGATATATCATCCATCGACTTTACATTGCTCTGTCTACCTAATTCCTTTTTCTGTGTCAAAATTGGGTGAAGTGTTTAAGTACGGTTTTATCGGGTCGATCGATAACACTAATATCTCATTGTTCTCTATTCAGTGGCTGAGTGGGCTAGTGATGCTCTTCAGGGTCTGAGAAAGGGAGCTCCTTTCTCTCTTTGCTTGACACAAGAGCATTACTCTAGAGTTGCATCGGCCTTAAGAAAAAGAGACAGCGATTTATCGACCGTGAGTGAGCACCAGTGTTACTGTTCTTTTGCCTGTGTCTTTTAAATGATTTCAGAAGGATAATTTAGCGGGATGAAATGTTGAATTCCTCCTTGAACCATTGTTTCCAGCTGACCAGCGTGATGAAAACCGAATACCGCATTGCCCTGAGGGTCTCCCTTCAATATGACTTTGCTGAAGGCGTCCGTGCAGTTTTGGTGGATAAGGATCAGGTTCGCTCCTTGCTCTTGCACGCCATTTCTTCTTGTCTTTCGGTCATGTGGGTCGATAAAATCATCGGTCGATAAAACCTACTTTGATGTAATATGCCCGATCGTAGTTTTTCGGTATAGGACTATAGTATGCAAGTCAAATTCAGGAAACCATCTTATGATTACCGAATGTTTTCACATACTTGTGGATTCTCCTTAGATTCATTACATGCAAAATCACCACTATCTTCTTGCCGTCTTCTGCTGTTCTGCTAAATACAAACTCTCTTCGATGAAAAACTCTTCTTTGCGTTAATTTGAAGGGGTCCCCAGTTATAATGTTGGTTGTTTCTGCAGAAACCAAAATGGCGACCACCGACCTTGGACGAGGTTGATCATCGCGAGGTGGACTTGCTCTTCGAACCATTGGGCGAAGGGGTCGAGGACTTGAGAGTCAGAGCTCCGCCGCCGCCGCCGTGCAGTTGAATAAATAAGAAGTGCTGCAAATGCTGAGGAATAGAAAGCCCAGTTTGCTCATTGTTTACCCTTCAACATGCGACGGAGGCTGTCGCTCTTTACGTTTCCTACGTTTCCTTCAAGATGGAGTCCAGGATGCAACTTCAACTGCTGAAACTCGCTGCCGATCCGCCCGGCCATCTACTAGTCATGATTCTCGGGTACTTCCTGACTAGTAATTAGGACAGGTTCAGGTTCGAGGTTCTCGAATCGGCATTGGCTTCATGTCGTAAGCAGCCTCGTCTCATCAAACTGGGGTTATCCAATTCCGCAACGGCGATAATGACTCTTCTTCCATTTTGATTGATTCGAGATCGGAAAATGCTTTATCTTCGAATTGGCAGGGATGGACTCTCTTTTCTTTGATTTCGTTCACATTGTCAAGGCTGGTTCCGTGATGCTCATGAGTTAGAATTGCTTCGGAGACGTGCAAGCACGTCAAATGGCCAAACTAAAGTCAAGATGGCAAGTGATGCCAGCACGCACCATAGCTTAGCCCTTCGTCGAGAATGAGCAATTCCGATTCAATGTCATTACGCTTCCTGCGATATCATTTCATGTGCAGCTTCATCTTTTAGCAGTTAGATCGAGCAACCCATCCCTCGAATTCTTTCGGGTCGTGAGACAAATTCGAATTCGATATGAGTTTCGAAATAACTGAAAATTTGTTTTGGGAGGTGTCATACTAGATGTCTTGGATGGCAAACTTCTATTAGAAGTAAGCATATTAGACCGTCCAAACTGAAATCGAACTGAATCGGCCAGTTTGGTCTAGTTTCCAAAAGGATCAGTCTGATTCTTGGTTTAATAAAAATTGAACCGGTGATTTTTATCCGATTCTTAGTTCTGGGAGGGGAACCGGACCGGACCAACTCTTTTCCTTTAAAATACATTTTTTAAATTTCTTAAAAATAGTAATAAATCCTCAAATATGCTATTTTGTTTCTTAAATACATATATATAAACTTAAATACAAATCAAGTTTGACTTTTTAACATATAGGAATAGATGCAATCGGTTTTATTGGGACTAATCGAGAACCAAACTAAATCGATCAATTCAAAGCATAACCACTCTTTAGTAAAAAAAAAAAAAGTGACTAGTTCCGTTGGATTGAACTTGATTCGACAGTCTAGATAAGACCAAATGGTTCGGTCCCTGATTCTCAAAATTGGAAACCTATCATCTCGATCCAATTTTCGGTCCAATCGGATTCGATCACGCCTAACTTCTTTGGTGATTTCTTGAGAAGTTCTAAGGATGTGCACACACCATGGTTTTCTTTTTCGCGGTGGTTACTTGCACCGATTCACCAGCAGATCATGTGTTGACTGTTTGCACAAGAAAAGTTGGACAAGTAAGTGAGAGTGGAAAAAGTGAAGTGAAGTACACGGGAGAAGATCCATGCTAAGACCTCGCTTACGTGTTTGTTCTCTCACGCAATATTTTAATACGCAAAGAATTATTAAAAAAAGAAGAACTTATCTCTTTCAATGACTAGTGGAGAAGATCCATGCTAAGACCTCGCTTACGTGTTTGTTCTCTCACGCAATATTTTAATACGCAAAGAATTATTAAAAAAAGAAGAACTTATCTCTTTCAATGACTAGATCACTACTTATTTACTCTATTTAAATAAACGATCAACATCACAAAAAACCTTGAATCAATATATATATAATAAATTTACCTTTAATTTTCGTTAAATTTTATTATTAAATTGTTAAATGAAAGAGATGACAAATTGATAAGTATATCAATTTGGATTTTTGCCTTCTATTTATTATGGACAAAAAATTAATTTGTATTTTTTTATGATAAAAAATTAATAATTAATAAATTTGTTATGTATATACTAATTTGAAGTTATAAGTATCATTCGCATCACATAATTCCATTGAAAAATCCATGTTGGGAAAACTCAATTGCATCTTCTTGCAGACTCATTCTATACGTAGGTGCTAAGTAATTTTCAAGAGTAAAACTCACTTTTTTTTTTGGGGGATCCAATAAATTAAGGGTATACAGAAGGAGATAATGAGATGAAAGGTGAGGTTATTTTGTTGGCATTTTCTCAATAACAAAATAAAAATAGCAAAAGGCGGGCGAGACACAAGGACGACAATGTGAAAATGCAGAGTGGTCTTCGAGGGTAAAATTCAAGTATGCAGAAGTAGAGACATGTTATCGATATTTTCTCTCGATATTTTCTCTCGTGTTAAGGATAATAAAATAAAATAAAATAAAGAAATCGATATCGACTATTTGTGATAATATATAAATTCCCAGCGTCCGTGTCTCAAAAATTCGATTCGCCTTTCTCCGATTTTATATATTCCCTCGCGTTTGAATCTCCCTTGACTCGCACGCGACTTCACATCAGCAGTCCCGACCGCCGGAGCAGCAGCTCGCCTCCCGCATTTCGCCTCCCGCTCGCCGTCCCGACCGCCGGAGCAGCAGTTCGCTCCCGCCGGACCGCTGCCTCTCCCGATCATCATGTCTTGCTCGCCGGCGGCCGCCTGCCCTGCCGTCGTCCGCCCCGTCACCATCTCCTACTCCGATATCAAGGTGCCGAGCACGTGTTCTCTCTCTCTTCCATGTTCTTGTACTTGCAGGGCGTGATTTTGGTGTGGTTGTGGTTTCGATTGTTGAGCAGGACAGGCGTGCTGATCTGTCGCTGAAGATAGAGCAAGGATTGGGACCGAACGGCCTCGGGATCATATCGATTTCAGACGTATGGACGATCCTCCTCCTTCCTCTGTCAGTTCTTGTTCGTCGTTTTTTTAAACTTCAGGTGTTCAAGTGTGCGTTTGTGCATGTACTGGTGGGGTATTGGCATGTCGCGGCTAGCTCTGAATTTAGTGGCTCGATTCGGGTGTTGAGGTTGCTGTGCTTGCTGAGGGATTGCTTAGATGCTCTGTGTTTGTTCTAGAAATGTAATGATATGGTCTGCTGGTGTGCGCACAAGTTTGTTTGGAGCGTATTGCTGTTGACTAATCGATGTCGAGTTATGGCTGTTCACGCTAGGCGGCAACCGGTAATGCATGTACATGCACTATGCCGTTGTGTGTTGAATATGTATGCGCAACTTCATGCGTTGTCGCTGATGTTATTTGAGTTTGGAGGCCCTTGTATGCAGATAGATTAGTTTGAACTGGCAAAGTATTATGCTGAGGCCACAGCCATACATCTTGCATCGGTGTTCTGTTATGCTTCATCTATTCCTTCCAGAATATATTGAGAACGTTCATTAAATTTAAATGCCGTATCGGTGTAGGTTCCTGGATACCCATCATTGCGTCGAAGTCTTCTGCATCTATCTCCAAGGTATAAGTTTAGACAGGAATGTCTGTTCTTCTTGATTGTATTGTAAGTATGAGGGAAGACACTTAACGTCATAATTTATAGTTCAGATCATTGATTTTAGTCTCTGATATTATGCAAGATTGGCCAACCTTCCTGAGGAGACGAAGAAAGAACTAGAAGATCCAAGTAGCAGGTGATGCATGAAAAATGCCTCCCAAATATTATACCTTAAAATGTTATTTTTAGTATATGCTCCCTCAAATTAATGTTTGCTTTGCTTCAATTGGTGATTTCAGTTTTCTACATAGCTTAATTTTTTAGATAGAGCTGACTGCTAGATTCTGTACATGGTCTGTTGGACAATGTTCTTGGCATAAAGAGCTGCCTATAGATTTCTTCTTCTTCTTCTTCTTCATTTTTTTGCTTTTTTTACTGGAACTTCACTTTTAAAGACACCGATTAACAATTTTCATGAATGACGTCCTTTTTCCTTCCAAAAAATTGAAAGTTTTAAGAATATTTTGGGCTGTTCTAGATGATAATTTGTACTATACCTTCTTCAGTGATTACTCTAGCTTCTTTTTTCTTTTTTTTTCTTTGCATTGCAATGGACTTAAAAGGTTTTCGCAACTTAAGTCTTACTGCACAGTAAATGAAACTATTGTCTACCCTGAGTGAGGATGCATGTTTGTAAAGGCCTCATCTACTAGCTTATTTGCTTGGTATTTTATTTTAAGCATTCTCCTAAATGTTGAAAAAATTCATTTTCATTCCTGGTGAAAATGTTGGTTTTAAGCCTTATGAGCATACAAGAAGTATCATTAGTTTTGCTGTAACTTTTGGTGCTTTGCTGGCTCTAATGTCCTATAGTGTTGGCCATTTTTGTATTTGGCAAGAGATCTTGGAAATGTGTTGCCAATAATTAATCAAGTGGATGATCAATATGTTGGTAAGAAAAAGTTAGAAAATGAATTTAGTTAAAAGGACCTTTATATTTGGATTTTTGGAGTTGGCACTTTCAATTTCTTGGGATTTCACCGTCTGCTTTTTAAGGTTTTCCAAACATTTTTCTGACGTTGTTATACCCGTTCAAAGCAGATGCAGATTTTTTAAAGTAGTCCCAGAAACATGTACTTTCAGACTCAGTAATATCTTGTGCTTTATGAGAGTGATGTTATCATGTGGTATTCTTGTTTACTGATTCAGTTAAAAATTGTCTGTAAATATCATGAAAATCAAAGCGACAATTCAGGAGGCAAAGTAAAATCCTTAGCTGTAAAAGTGTATGAGATTTAATTGCTATTCTATTAACCTGAATTGTTGATTTCTCATGGTTTCTTGGAAATTTGGAATAGAGGAGGTCCCTGGTGCAATTACCCTTATGGTAATTGATTACAAAATAAGTAAGAGCATTATTGTTGGTGGTTTTAGACAGAAAATGAGTCTTGAATTGCTAAAGTGGTTTTGTAATTAATACAAGGACTTCAATTCATAATTTCTGGCGTAAAATAACAGGAAACAGAAAAATAGAGGAGGGTTTTAAATGCTTATTCCATTTATAATGCCAAGTATAGGAATATGCTGCTTTCTTTCCTTTCTCCTGTCAAGGTTAACATTTTTTTTTTTATATAGAATGGAAAGAGAACCTGTCTTCCTGAAAAATACACTATATCTGTTCTCTCAATTCCTTTCGATCTTTCTCCAGTCCAATTTTGGAATAATGGACATGTTGGTAGTTTTTTATCTCCATCATCTGGTGTGTCTTCCCCATCTTGTGGCATATTACGCTCTTTGGTCAACTTCTGCTATGAATTCAATTAAATCATATTAGCTGGTTTCTTCTCATGTCCAGGTTGTTGGAACATCTTAATTCGGATTGCTTTTCTATGCTTGACATTTCCTTAGGCTTAAAATTAAATATGTATTTGTAGGTATAATTTTGGGTGGAGCCATGGGAAGGAGAAGCTTGAATCTGGGAAACCAGGTACTGCCTACTAAATGAATTCTATCTTAGGGCTGTTTATTTACACTTAAGTAGAAGCAAAAGGTACTTCTTTACTTTCTCCCTAAAATTAAAAATATTATTCAAACTACAGAAAATTATGAAAAATTATATGTAATGTGCCAACTTTTATATATTGTGAAAGTTTTCAAGTGTTTTGGGCTATTTAGATGAGGGGGCATTTGAATTAGCCTTGGTACTTTGACTAGGCATGTTACTTTCTCCAAGAAAAGAGAGAAAACAATGAACATTTTTCAAAGCTTCGCTTCAGCTACTTGGGATCTTCAAGCCTCCAAGATTTTTGCTACTTTTAAGAAAGAGTAAAGTGCTTTATTGTGATCATATAGGAATTTTCAGCAAAAAATGGATAATTCAGGAATTGATATTTGAATGGGACTGCACTGAAGTGTATTTGCTCCTCAGATATCTTCTTGTGTAGAATCTCTACTATTGGATAATAGATGGGAACATTGTCGTAGTATATAGTGTTGCATAGTTCAAGTTGATGGGTTGCAAATCTCATAGTTAAGCCCAGTTACTTAAGTGCAGGTTTACATAGTTTAGCTTGGGATATTAGGCTAATTCCTTACTAAATTCAAGGGTTAGGTTCTGTTGGATTGACTTTTGTTGGATTGACTTTTGTTTTTAATCTTTTGCTTAATCTGAACCTTGTGGCTTATGCTCTTTGACTTTTTTAAAGTCTGAAACACTTAAAACTTTCACAATACAAATATTAACACGTAGATTCACATATATTTCTACCATAATTCTTTGAAATATATATAATATTTTCAATTTGGGGAAAAAGGTATCTTTACTTTTGCTGAATTCATTAATAAATAGACCCAGCCTAGATGGTCAAGATTTGCATCGATGCACTAAAGACTTTTTTTGTTTACACTTTGCAACATTCCTGTCATAGACTAATTAAATAATATGAACCATTTTGTAATAAAAACCACTCTGTTATAAGAGTTTGGGACTCCCTGTGGAAGCGCTGAAATGATAACCTATCATTTGAGTTGCATGTACCTCAGAAATTTATTTGTTCTTTTTAACTCGATCAGACAAGAGAGGTTGCATGAAAGTTTGTCATGGTGTATCAAGAAACCTGCTAACAGCTTACTTGCTAAATGCAGATACGTTGAAAGGCTCCTTCTATGCAAATCCACTTCTGGATGTACCTACTACGGAGGAATCTTTGATTACGCGGTAAGGAAGACCTTCAACTATACGGTATTCTAGTTAACTCGATCCTAAATTATTCATTTTAGCAAGCGCATGATGATGATCTTCGGTTACTTGAAGGATGTGATCTTCTTTCATTAGTTATTTGCAAAAATTAGGATCTTGTCATTGTACAGCTCCAATTCTTAAACGTCTTCTGGAGAACTATGACAATGAAATCACAGGACTAGGCAAAATAGAAGTTTTTTTCTTCATCTAATATGGTGCTCTGTAAAATTTCTCATGTATCATTTGTCAAGAGAAGTAGTATGCATCTTCTTTAGATTAGTCTGGTGCTAAAAAGGGGATATCACTAGTAACTTTAGTAAAGCTCGGGCTTGCTTTCAAATCCTTGGGACAGATCTAAAAAGGTGGTTGGGGAGGCATTTTACATGTTTAAGGATTAAAATGAATCTAGCGATCTTCCAGATTTGGTTTATTAGTTCCACTTCAATTACTTCAGTTGGCTGGAGTTGATGAAATATTTCTAAATTAAATTAGTCTATTTTCACCTTGACAGAATGTATTTAATGTGATTATTTGTTTGAATTATGTTTTACCATAGGTATCCATCATATTGCGGATCAAATATTTGGCCTACCAGGGCACTACCAGAACTTGAACTAGGTTTGTCTGCTCTCAATATCAGATTTCGTGGCAAGAAAGATGCAACACTTAAGCATATATTCTCCCTTTCAACTTTTGCTTGGAAATACTAGCTTAGAGCCAGTTATGAGACACTTTGTCTGAAATTATTTGTGTGTTACCTCTCCAGCAGATGGAGTTTACTGCATTTTCTCAGGATCTAATTGGAAGTGAAGGGTCAGTTTTACACATTTTGATTTGTTGAATGACCACAACCTGAAACCGTCATCCCATAATATATTAGCCACAATCTGCGTCAGTTTTCAGTTGCAGTTGGTACATTATATTGTTCTGTTATCTGATCACTGATGCTCACTTGCTACTCTGTAGCATTCAAAGCTCTTGGAAAGCTGATCTTTGACATTGGTTTGATGGTGGCTTATCACTGCGACCAGTATGGTAAGCTCCTCGCAACTTTAACTTTTCATTTTCATGTTACTGTAGAAATGAACTAATAAATATGACCTGTGCTATTCTTGCCTTCATTGTTTTGGGTAGTTTTCTGGTAAGTCTCTGAAATGTCACTGTTAAGACAATTGCCGATGGCATTCATTTTGATGGATCACAAAGACAAAAAAATTTACCATGATATTGATTAGTCTGTTTTTTTGTCAGTCTGAGATAGCTATCATGAGTTGTATCTGGTATTGTTGACACACTGCTTAACATACTCTTGAAACAAAGTTGTATCAGGTATTGTTGGCACGCTGCTTAACATACTCATGAAACAAACTAAGATATTTCCTGGTCCAAAGGTTTAATTGAGAGCTAGTGAAAATGATAGCTCCTTGAAGAAAGACTCTAAGCTTAAATAAAAATTGGACGTCTGTTCTAATTTGCGTCTCTTAAATCAAGATTTTCTTGATGATAGTATTTTATGTGAATTATCGAATTCGTACCAAATGCTAAAGCACTATTCATACCTCAAAAGGATTCTACCTACAAAGGGGTATCAATTGTTCTGTGACTTGCTATAGTAACTACTCTTAACTGTTGATTGTTCATCTATATATATGTTTTTGCTTATAAGTGAAAAGCCTTACATCTGGATGGGGACTTGAACAGTTGCAAAAGGGATGAAAAAGCAAAGTGATGAAGAAGGCCTGGAGCAGATACTTTCTCGATCTCGCTGCCATAAAGGTCGCTTGCTGTATTATTTCCCAGCAAAAGATGGGTAATTTTCACCGTTGAATAGCTCCATCAGCAGGCAGTTCTCCAGACGTTTTTTTGTACCCCAAGCCTGCTTTATCTTTCATGTTTTGTGACACATCTAGTAACAATTCCTGTTTCCACCACATAGATGATAGTATCTGTCACCTTATTTGTGTTGCTTTCCACACGGGTTTTCTCTTTATCAGCTGAAGACTCAATTAATTAGCAAAGTCATTATCATCTGTGTGAAAATAAGTCTTACCTTCTACACCCAAGTAGCAGCAATGCTCTTGTACCTTTCAACAGTCATAATTTTCTCTTAGCTGTCTACTGTAATGTATATGAACAGGAACTTTGGGTCATCCAATGTAAGAAAAATGGATTGATAAGGTGAACTTAGGAGCAGTGTCTTGCATTTTCTCCCCACTCTTTTATAAGAGCCACTAACTTCATCAATCATTTTTGGAAATTCTTGAAAATAATATTCATTGGTTAGAGAGTCTAATTCCTTGGTTCTGTAGGATCAAGAGAGCTGGGGCTTGTATTTTTCAATAGCAGTATTGCTTGTACTAGCAGTTGCAGATATAGAATGACCTGATTTTGACTATCTTGCAGTACAAGTAAACAAGATAATGATCCTATGTCATCTTGGTGTGGATGGCACACAGATCATGGTTCTCTAACAGGTAAGCAACTTATGGTCCACCATATATGTCTTTCTGGATGCAAATATGAATTGCCTCATGCATTTGTGTTCAACTTGGAATTATGCCAAACTTATCTATCCGTCTTGGGGTCTATGTAGTAGCTGTTTGTTTGCTTCCTAGCTCCTTGTTTCAGGAGGCAGAGGAATTACTCTGTCAAATATTCCTTCTGGAAATTATTGTCTTAGGATTGAAATGCCTGCTGCAAATAAAATTTGTCCATATGGTTGAATGTACAAATCTCCTAAAGAAAATTCAATTGCTTGAAAATGCTACATAATTAGGGGAATATGTTCTTGTATGTACTTTTGAAGTCGGAGATAACTTTAGAAGAGAATAGTAGGATTGACATTCCAAATGTGCATCCTGGTTCTATAAAACTTTGAAATATTGTATATACCACACTTATGAACATATTAGTGTAAGCCTGAATTGTCTTGGTCAGAAACAGTGCAGTAGTTTCGAAATATCCCCCTGATTCAACCGATCCATGGATTTCTAGCTGAAACAGGTCATTGTTTCTTAACTTTTATCAAAATGGATAGTAAATTACGTAAATGGTGAGTAAACATCAAGAAGATGGATTTTTTAAACATATTAAAAGACTAACAATTTTCTTTCTAATTTGTGGGAAAAATGAGAATCCAAACCCAAAAAAGTCTTTTTGCACTGAGCAGATCGGACATAAATTATTGATGGCACACATGCCCTCAACCTCCTTCTTTTGTTCATTGCCTCATCATTTATTTTTGCATGATCTGCATTAGCAATCCTGTAATGACAATCAGAAAGAGCCATGTTTTCATGGTGTATAATTACTGATTGATTTACATCTGATGGTTCCCTTCTGTAGGCCTTACCTGTGCAATTTTAATGAGAGATGGAGTGGAAGTGCCTTGTCCTGACAGTGCTGCTGGCCTTTACATTAGAACACGAACCGAGCAAATTGTCAAAGTATATTTTCTTATTCTTGATGTTCTGTCAGGTTGTTGCTTAAAAATGCTAAATGTGCCATGTCATAAAATTGTCTCTTTATCAGTTATCATAAAAAATTAGGTGATAAGAACTCATTTATGCTTCCGTTGAAGATGAGAATCAAATAGGCATGAACATTTTGCTCCAACTCAGGATCTGAATTTCATATATAGATTTAGCATGTGACTAAATGTCATTTAGTTTGATAGTAAACAAGCTCCCTTCAGGTTGTTCCACAATAACACCAACAATGTTGCAATCTGCATGTTGCGTGAAATATTAATGAACAACCAAAGGTCACTTATCTTTCACTAAGGAACCTCTAATGGACAATAACGATGTGATCAGCAAGTTTGTGAAAGAAAAATGAATGACTGAAGGCAACTTATATTCAGTAACTTATTTATCAAGATTTTCCTTGACTTCTTCCCTCAACATGCGTAATGTCAACTACTGCAAGTCAAAATAATGTATACTACAGTAAAAAAAAAAAAAAATTAAAACTATATCAAGCTTGAGTAATAATCTGTAATAATATCCAGGACAAGCTATCAAGAAATGGTCCCATCTTGCCTTTATTTTAACTAAAAAACTAAAGCTCTAATTGATTAATAACAAATTCGCATTTGTGGAGAAAAAAAAAATCAGTCATATGGAGGGCAACCAGAAATAAACTTCTTGTTAGAAGTACTTTTGCAAAGAAGTTGCATTTTGACTCTGAAGAATGAACTTGGACTGCTTTTGTAACTATGTTGGGGTTGTCAGCATCATATATTGAGGGCTTCTTTTGGCTTTTCCATTTTTCAGGACAACCATCTTATTTTGGGCTATTCTCTTCTTTTTTAATGCATCAGGTGGTCTATGAAGATAACGAGATAGCTTATCAAATTGGTGAAACCACTGAAATACTTTCTAGAGGTTTTCTTTGTGCAACTCCACATTGTGTCCGGGTATATTCTACCTCTCTTTTATCCTATGAACCTAGCAATTTTGCTACATTAATCTTAGCATACTGTCTGTTTCACAAATTATTCTTTTGTTTGAAGCAAGGCATCATACCTTAGCTTCAATGGTCGCATTTCTATCTGCTGTAGCCTTGACACAGAAAGGGGGAAAGAGATTTCTGTGTTTGCATCTGTTCAATTTAAAGAGATATGGTCCTTAAATAGCAATAGGTGCTACCTGATAGTAACTCTATTAAGTCACTTATCTGTATAGGTAAATTCAGAGTGAAATGAAAAAAGAAATCTTTCTTGTGAAACTTGTCATCTTTTCTTATCAAACTTCTGATCTTTTGGATCAGGGACAGAGAGCTAGCGGGTAATATTTAACATGCCCATAGATGATGCTTTTCACTCAAATTACTAAATACACTTCCTATCTTTGTGATTTGAGCTGATTATTAGCTTATGATGATATTAAAGCTCTTTCTACCTTTTAGGGTGGAGGTGAACTTATTTTGCCGACTTGTGTATCTAGTCTGTTCTCCTGTAGGTCATTCTGTACTTTTTTTTTCCGTCATTCACATCATGTATGGTCTTGCTACCATGGAGCTGCTCTGAGACAAAAAAATAGACCTTTTGTGATGATAATGATTTTTTCTGCTTCTTTTATCTTTCTTTCACTCCTTCTTGGGTGCGGCCTGATCAAACTTTAGTCTGATGTTCAAAATCATCGATAGGCACCTAAGGGAGAAGCAACTTTTGGAGTTGACAGATCTACTTTCGCACTGTTCATGCAGCCGGACTGGTATGTTGTACTAGAAGATAAATATGCAATATGCTAGCTGATCATGCTGTCAATGATGCTTATATGTTTTGAGCCATGTGATGAAAGTTTCGGTGCAAAAAAGATCGAGAGAAATTAATTTTCAAATCGACCACATGTCCACCATGTCAGCACTTTGCTGGAAAATTGGCCAGATTCTGGCAAAAGTGCATTGACTGCAAAAGTTTGAAAGTTTAAGTGCATTGGGTGATTGAAATCAAAGTTAGAGGCCACATTGCAAATTCCACTAAAATTGAATGACTATCAGTGAAATCTATAACTAGTATTAATGTAATGTGGACTAAGCTTATGGTTGATATCATGATGATATTTCCTTTTTGTAGGGATGAAAAGCTCCATTTTCCAGAAGAACTGCACATTCACAAAGAGGTAATGATGCTTGCATTACTCAACTAGATTGCCAGGACTTTTTTTCAAAATTGAGTTTCTGAAAACACAGAGCTACACTTAATCTTCACACAGCCTAGGTTAATACGTGACCTAACCCTCCTACAGCAGTCCTAACTCAACATTGCAAATATCACTTATAGCATACTCCACCTAATTGTCAACTCACTCTTAACAGGTGCACTGGCCAAAGTATACAATTTATCCCGTAATAAGTTCAGAATGATGGATAGTGCTTTTATATTTTTCCAAAGAGAAAACTGTAGTTGATTTCACTAATGGTGTTTGATGCTAGTAGGAGCATGTAGTCCATGAGTGTCAACAAGTGGTTCGCTGATAGTGTAAAAGTGGTATTTGTAAAGAATTCGGCCCATTTGGAGTCTTTATGCTGCTTTTAGGAGGCAAGCATTTTTCTATGCTAAAGCTGCATTCCGAGAGGTTTTTGGGTGCTACTAGGTTTATCTTAACCAATTCACTCTAAAAGATATTGAAAGGAGAAGGTAGTATTTCCATTTGCTGAGACTTTCAGACCATCTTATATTGAAATATTATTCTTAGCTAAATAAACTTTTACACATCTGCACGAACTTTATAAGATGAAGTTAGTTGAAAATTATTATAATATTCCCAAAATATTTATAAAAAATTTGAAAAAACAAGGTTAACCAAGAAGGAACTGTTGCTGCCAGATTAGTAGCAGCTATGTGAAACATCCTACAGTACTCAGCTCACTTAATTGACACGGTAGTCCAGAATTAAGTCAATAGTGGCTAATGAGACGTAATTTTGCCCTAACAAAGTTACTGCTAACTTGGAGATGTAGTTCCAATGATAACTTCAAATCGAGGTGTGGACTCTTAGAATGCCAAAACTTAGTACAGGAAGACACTTAGTGCCAAAAGTTAGGAAATGTATATTTAAGTGTCAAAATCGAAGCATAATTGATTAGTTAAGTGTTAATGGCAAGAAAATCCAGCCAAAATACTGACATAGCACTTTTTCAACGAGTTAAGGTTGAAATGGTGTTGTTTTGGGCGCGACATGGTCAGATAAGCCCAAAACGACGTCATTTTGGGTGCTAACATGACTAGATCAGTTGAAAATGATGCCATTTTAGCCTTAAGTCGATTTTTATATAAATATTAATTAAATAATATTTATATTATAAATAAATAAATAAGAAGAAGAAGAAGAAGAAGCAATAGACAACACAGGAGGTCCCTCCTGTGGCCACTGCCCCATCATTGGTGGGGCGGCAGCGATGGCTGCAAGGGTCGCCAACAACCCTCGCCAGATGCCAAGAGAGGGCAACAACCCTCTCCCAAATCTAGGCAAGGGTCACCCGCCCTCACCTAGCACCACCAGACCTCTAGGAGAGGGTCACTACCCGCTCCCAGCATCTAGCGAGGGTCAACCATCCTCACCCTGCGTCGCCAGACCTCGCCTCAAGTCTTGCAACACTGGTGCTACCCTCTCCCAGTGTCTGGTGAGGGCCTACCGACTGTCGTCAACCCCCACCCAGGAGCCAATGACCCTCCCTGTCTATCACCGTCACTCCACTGGTGATAGGGCAGTGGCCACGAGCAAGGGAGCCCCCTCTTGCTTGTACAACAGCTTTTTTTTTTATTTCGTTTTTAATATTATTTAATTAATATTTATATTAAAAATTAAACTTAAGGCCAAAACGGCATCATTTTGGGTGGGAGGAAGCTGAGGTGGATCTTTGGCGAGCCCCATAAGTGATAAAAATTATTAAAAAATTGCTACATAGGATTTCATTTGAAGTGATCTAATTTACAAAAAAAAGTGACTTAAATGTACATTCTATAACTTTTGGCACTTTATCGTGCCAAGTTTTGACACTTGGTCTGTTCTTTTGTCCTTCAAATCATTTGTCCTTCAAATCAATTGAAGTTTTTAGTCCTCTATTACGCTTGCAATGCTTATTCACTGCCAACAAAATGTTAACTATATAAGATGGTCTACTATTTCTTTATCTCAGCTAGTGTATACAAAATGAAGGCTTAAAAGCCTCTAATCTTTCTCGCTTAATTTGATCCACTGAGTTTTCTTCATGGCGCAAAATTTTGAATAAAACCCTGTGCTGTGTTCTCAGAAATGAGATCGAGTTCCTCTATCGGCCTTCCATCGAAGCGTGAGCTTATCTTGTTGACTGCTTTAGATGACATTTTATACTACGGTTGTGGGTGAATCTAAATCTTTATCCTATACATAGGGGATCATTCTAATAAGGTACTGAGGTGGTCTTGCTGGGATCCTGCCCCTCTATTCCCCGCAACCTAGCATTTTTTTGTTAATTTTCCAGTAGATATTAGCATTATAGTGGCCTTTGTTTGCAGGAGCATTCCAGTCCCGTGGATCACATAGCCACGGCTTGTGTCTCACTTCTGAATTTTTCTCTGTTTCAGCTTCTCTCGTCAAGGAGTGCTCTCACTTTTGGAGAATACTCGGAGCTGCTTCTTGACAAGTATTATCACTCGAGGACGTAGGATTGTTCCCTGACTACGCTTGGTAAATAATTATTAATAAGTCTGATCCGAAAGGCTTCAACAAAATGCCATACAAACTCTTTTAGCTGCCAATTTGACTTCATCCTATTTCAGTATGCCGTTCTATCAGTTTAAAGACTGTTCTTTAAGCCTTTCTTAAGGCGGATGGTATTACTTGCGTAACACTAGAAAATGTGAATATTATCACACATGACGACTTGTGAAAGTTGAGAATATCAGGCCTAGGACGGAAAAACAAATTAAGCAAACTCAATCGTCTGATGTTGACGAGGTTCTGGACTGAAATTGATTAGAGTTGACAAAAGGCAACAACAGAGAGACGGCCTAACTAGGATCAGATAGGTGTCAGTTAGGTAGCACTCCTTCTCCTTGTCCAAAATGGTTAATCTGATGGGACGGTCGTCATAAGAAGAGGCAGATATGACCGTCGATGACGATGTGGAACAAACTTCGGGAGTTTTCGGGCTAATCCAAAGTGAACCGACCAACACTCCTGTTCGTCTCTTTTCCTTCTTCTCTCTTTGTCAGTCCTACTACACCGATCCCATGCCTTTCCACCATGTGAAATCATTATGCATGTTTGAATGCAGTTGTGAACTTGTCATAAGGACAGTGTGCACTGTCTCCTCCGTCACATGCTTCGGTTCCTCTTCTATCACACTTCACATGCCATGCTTCATTGTTATCAAGAAGGCAAAAGCGTGTTTCTCTCTTCCTCGAAATCACTGTGTGGCCAGCCCACATTTCCTCTTGAGGACCAGCCCCGAACTTTCAGTCACGTTTCGTCCTTCTAATTTCTCAACCTAACATCGATCTGTCTCATATTGCCCACTCACACATGAGACTGATCTTGATTAGGCGAAAGCCCAAGACGGAGAACATCACAAATAGAAAAAAGTGCAGATCATTCCATTTCGATTCAATTCTCTCCATTATCTTTTCATTCACCGTCAGTTCTTCGGTTCACTTTGGGAGGGACACCACTTAGCTGAATCTAGTTTTCGGACCTAATTGGCTTTCTTGCATCTAGTTGTCATGTCTAAGGTATCTGTTCATACTGCCTCTTGTTGATGCTATAAGCTGAAGAATTAAGAGACTTTATCAGTTGTTTTGGTATAACTATGGAGTCTCTGTCCTACCTATTATTGCCACGTCATGTTTCCGAAGGGTTGCTTTTGTTTATTACTTGATGTTCGGGCAGCCCTTATCTTCCTCTGTGGGATTGAATAAGATAAAAAGCAGTTGAAGGGTTGCTTACTAATTATTTGGAGAAAAGAAACTCAGGTGCTGATTTTCCAAATCAGCCTTCCACACCAAACTCCATTTGCTCATTCATCGATTTTAGACATCCATTTTCCGCCTCACTTTCTTCTATTTGATGTCGAGACATTGGGTCGAGTAGACTTTTCATCCCTCGACTGGTAAGAGACGTGGAATTGTATCCTTAAGTTTTCTTCTTCTTCTTCTTCTTCTTCTTCTTCTTCTTCTTCTGCTGCTTTAACTAGAAAGTCCACAATCAAGGGCTCTAATTTATGTAATCTTGCAGCTGTGTCTTTGTCCTTCCGTCTCTGGTGGTTGAAAACTTCAATCTGACTCCGCACGTTACATCATTAAAACTCCAAATCTGACTCATGGCACGTTACATCTTTGGGCCCAATGAAACTAGAAGAGAATAATAATAAACACAAATCACTAGTAAACCAAGGAAAAGACAAATCACACCTACAGAGCGTGCGCCCATGCATTTCGCAAAGAAGAGCAAGGGATTGCGCTGCCAACCTCATCTCGGCACATCAGACAAGTCATTTGACCGACTTCCATCGCACCAAAATTTGTTAAGTCGGTAAATTGACGAAGAGAAAAAAAAAAAACAATTCGATTTTGCAGATCACAAAACTCTGGAACCTAACCGAATGAGAATTTCGGGCTGTCTTAAGATTAGAATTGGATCATAACCGTGCATGAGAATTGAACTTTAACACCATACCGAACGCACTTTTCTAGTGAGAGAAACAAAGCAAAAGCCAAATGCGTTTTGGCTAGTGTATGTACATTTGACTCGGAGAAAAAGTTGGCCGACATCGTAGTTGAACAGTTGCATCAAGGCAGCGCAGCACGGATAAGGTGGGTCCCCCCCTTCCCTTCTCGATGCTCTTGTCTGCTCCCTTTTATCTCCTGCTTCGACCCGAACAATCCATCCCGACGGCGGAGCCAGAAACCCTAAGTCGCGTCGGAGGCGGCACACTTCACTTCACTGGTTAAACACTAGTGCAGCAGCGCTGACGTCATCGCTCCCCTCACTCCTCCGGCCGACTCCCGGACATGCTCACGTGGCGACCCCACCGCCTTTTTGCTTACGTACGAGAGCTTGGACCGGCAACGGCGGCCCCGCCCATGAAAAGGCACCTTCGCAATTTGCAAATTTGCATGGTGGTGGGGGTAGGGGCGGCGGCTTCGGCTTCACATGTTACCTTTGTCTTTTTCGGATTCCTTCCATCCTTTTTTTTTTTTTTTTTTTTGCCGAGTCTTCCTTGGATTCCATTGTGCCCCCCCCTAAAAAAAAAAAATCGTTAGCGGCAAACAAGAACCTCATTCGAGAATGTCCAGTTCGTTACCCCCATCGTTATTCTCGACATTACGGGTGATCATTAGGCATATCCAGAATGAACTGTCCTCGTAAATCGGGCCTAATATCAGTGCCCGAATTCACGTGCGTCGCAAAAGTTTGCATTAGGACAGCACTCGAAACAGTCCCATGTTGCTTTTGGGATGGTCCGTCCCACGTTGACCGCCTCCATCCGAGAATGAACCAAATGAGCTAGCTTTGTAGGAACCCAAGACTGGAAAAATCACATATCCTCAACAAGAAGTACGAGAGCGCCTTCCAAAAGATTAAAAAAGTACTCGGTGAGCAGCCGCAGATCTAAAGATCTAATAAGAATATGGAAAGGATAAAAAAGGGAGAGAATGTGGAGGTTAGAGTTATACCAACACATTTTTATATAGTCCCCCCTTTAGAAAATTTCTAAAATTAATGTGTAGGGTATAAAATGCCCTGATCACCCGTTTGAAAGTGAAAGCCTAACAACTAATAATTATGCCTTATCCATTTTAAAATTTTAAAACCGCGACGGCCGAATCCGATTTTATATACGCTGTGAGTATGCAAATTCGGCCAAATTTGATTGTTAAGTTGTAGGCATGTGTATCCACTTTTGAGGGATTTGTCTCTCCTTTTCCTCTTCTTTCTCTCCCCTCTTGGAGTCATCGAGAAGCTTTGCAGAATATCTGCAAATCTTCATGTGACTGGAGTCGATCATTCCAAGTTTTGGCTAAGTTTCTTTCCTCACACTAAGGGTTCAATTTATGCTCCATGTGTTTTATTTAAGATGAATGATTTGAAAAATATTTTGCTAAAAATAATCGCTAGTAATCACTTGAAATAATTAGTTAAGGAGAAATGTTTTTATTATCACAACAATTTATGTCTAAACATTTTTCTTGGATGATGAAAATATTTTATATTCATTTATTTTTGTAATCATCTTTTATTTAAAGTGTTATTCAAATCCTTCATTTTTTGCAAAATAAGAGGAACCTTAAATAGGAACCCTTATACTGTGAGTTCGAATTTCAACCAACTTACACGTCTTAGATTCGATGCCATAGATCAAAATCTGCCTTATTCAACAGCTTAGATTTATATTATATATGAAACAAAAGAAAGCTATACAATATTCGTTCTTTTCTTTTTATATTAAAAGATTGCTTTTCCATTTGGTTGCTCTTCGATGGCCCGATGTTCCCACCCATTTCGACCTTTTTGAGAAATCAAATGAGATCGCATTTTTCTTCCAGAAATTGCTGGACAAAAGCTAGTGGAATCTGTATTTCGGTGGGGATCCGATTGACCCCAAGAAAAAGAAAAGAAAAGAACATATTCTATTATTATGGGGAATTTGCATGCGTGCATGTTGTTGAGTCAACTTTCTTTATCACGAATCGCGACCAAAAAAAAAAAGAAAAATATATATAATCATTTTTTTTTTTTAGCAAGAAGCTGATTTTACAATTTTGTGGGCTGCCAAAGTCACCATCTAGAAGGGGAAGAGCGGGAATTAAAATTCAAAGTACCTTCCGAAATAAATAAGGAAATTAAAGAATAGAAGAAAAACGTGCGTAAATATATAGCGAGGACAAAAAAGGGGGAAATTCCACGTGGCGACGCCAGAGCGGTGGGGGCCCACACTCGAGGTTTCGTCCTCATCCTTATCCTCCGATCCCCACACGGCTTCTCCGCACGTTTCGGCTCTTCTCACTGGTCCCTTTCGCGGTTCGAAACGTGCATCCCCACTTGCCCTTTGACCCCCGCCCCCCCACTTCGGAGAGCCGCATTGACGGATTTGCCCCTCCCCCCTTCTCCCTAAATTACCCTTCAGTACAAAATTGGATTTTTTTTGGATGTGACAATTCGACCTAACGATGAGCTCCAGTCAAGATGAGAGTGTTAACCGACTTGCGTGCCTCTGTGGAAAGTTTTGTCGAGCTCGTGCCGATGAGATTCATGCATTTAATTTGCACGTGCAATTCTATTCTCATATTATCTATTTGTGAGTAACAATAGAGTGATTCGCCTTCACAGCATCTTCTATTCATTTATTTTAGTCTTTTATATCCTTGATGCACAAATTCTTATTCTGATTAACTCAGCGGGTTATCTCACGCAGATCGTTCGTCTGGCCACCAAACTCTTCCGTGATTCTTCCTTCTTTTTCTGGCGGTGACATTTATGAAATTGGCCTAGGGCGTGAAAAGCGAAATGACCCAGCAACCCCCCCAAAGATGCCCAAATTGGGCAGGGACAATTTGGTCAATATGGAAAGTATAGGCTGGTTTTTTCCTGGAAACGACCTCCAGAGATCTCCAAAACAGGGGACCGACCGTGTCCCTTGCCCCCGTCCGTGTCCCTTGCCCCCGTCGAAACCCTATAAAACTCCGCAAACCTCGTCACCCTCGTCCCCCATAGTCGTCCTCCTCCTCCTCGTCGATCCTCGTATCTCGTCCGGAACAAAGCAGCCACCACTCCTCCGTTCTTGAAGCGGCAGCAAGACAACAGAGCGAGAATGATCGATCAGTTCATCTTCTCGGCGGGCAACCAGCGGCAGCCGGGGAAGCCCCGGAAGAAGACGAGCTTCGGGAAGCGCTGCCTCCGGATGGCGAAGCAGCAGAAGACGCGCATCTACATCCTGTACCGCTGCACTTACATGCTCCTCTGCTGGCACGACCACTCCATCTCCGATTGAATTCCGATTCCGAATAACAAACCCCCCCTCCCTAAACCCAACGAGTCGTGCCATGATCCTTTCTCCAAGAACGATTTGGAGGGGAAAGGGATCGAATTGGGGGCTCCGGTCGAAAAATCAGGACGCCTGTAAGGAAAGACGCGATTTTTCCCAAGACCCGCCTGCCTCCATTTCTTGAAGACAGAGAGATACAGAGGTTCTTTTCGTGGGTCGAATCGGAGCCGAGTCGACGAGGAAGCCGCCGCGGAGCAGACGATCATCCGGTTCTTGAACTCGGGTTCGTCCTCGTTTCCGGGAAGACGAAACGACAAGCTCGCCTGGATCGAGTACAGGACCAAGAAAATGGCGTCTTGGAGGCTATCTCGTGACGAGAAACAGAGCACCCAAGACCCCCGCACCAGTCAAATCGCTCCTTATCGCCATAAAAGGGCAGCAATGATTAATGTATATATACATGAGTGAAATTATAATGAATTGTCGATTGCGTTTTTCTGCGTCTATTGATGATTTCTTTGTCTTTTTGCCAAGATGGGACGTGCTGATGATTAGTGTTATGATTTCCTTGGATGTCGTTTCGAGGATGAATCACTTTGCGTTGTAGCTCCAGAAATCTTGAACGAATCCATATGAATGAGGCGTAATCGAGCCAGGTGGAGCTGAGGCAGTGCCACCTGCCAAGCTCTGATTTGGTTGTTTTAACTGATTTTAATTTTAGGGATTTTATTAGAACGAGGTATTTATAAAGCAACCGAAGAAACTAAAATTTAGGAAGGCGAGCCATTGCTAATTTGACAAGTATTTTTTGCGTATTACCAAACACGAACCTTATTGGAAATCAATGATACCATCGGTAGATCTTCTATCTTTGGAAGAAATTCAAAATTGCATTTGTACTTTTCATCAATTCGAAATTGTTCACGTGCTTTTCAAAAATGGTTCACCGTCGGTACCTCTATTGATTTGATCGGCCAAAGTGCTAATTTGAACATTCAAAACACGTGTTGTGTAATGATTAGCTTAAACCTTTTGTCATGTTGGCAAGGACATGAGAGGGACCTAGGCAACCATCATTGAGTGTGGCCAACACCTTGTGGGGGTTGTCATCGATTGAGCCATGCAATCATATGCCGATGTGATCGCCTGAAGAGTGGCCACCACCATCTAGATTTGAGCTTTCTAATATGAGGGTAGGGGGTAATAAATTTCAGGCTCGTGAAACGACAATGCTCAACCTGTTGTGCTAAACCGGTCCAATGGGTGAATCGATCGAGTTTGGATCGAGTCGAAAATGATCTAACCCAAATTGATTTATTTAACCAGGTTTTAATCAATTTGTATGCAATACAAATCTAATAACTTATGCATAATCCATATTTTTAAGACATTTTTATATTTAACCCAATTTAGAAAAACTAATATCCATATCAAGGTAAAAGCATGGAGCGAGCGAGCAAGCACAAAATATAATGAGGATGAAGTGGGTTGAATTTAAATAATTTTTAAACTCACTTAACCCTCATATTAAACTTTTAAACAAAAAAAAATCATATTCAACTCATTTATGATTAATAGAATTAGGTCTAAACCCATCTATTTATTTACTGAATATAATCAATTCATAAAAAAATCCAACCCATTAAACATGAGTTAAAAAATTGATTTATGACTCATTTTGATAAACAAAATTGTGGCCTCCATGCTTGTGCTTGGAGGTGTGGCATGGCATTTCTTTTTATCTTTTTGAGAGAGAGAAGATGATGGACTCCATCACACGGCAAGCGATGATGCCAAGGGCTCAAGTCTTGTTTCTGCGTCACCCCTCACTGAAAAGAATATTATTATCTGATGCGGCATAAACTTGCCGGACGGGTTCGATTCCAACGTGACTCCTTTGTTTAAGCATCTACTTTGCATATTATCGTACCTCGTCGTACGTTGCATAAGTGTTTTCTAAATCGAACTTTCTGATCATGACAATGTCTCTTTACTGCGACTGCTCGACAGTGGACGAGATTGGGCCAGCCCAGGCCAAGTTGGGTTCAAACGCCAGGGCCCCCAAATCCGAATTCTCACCACCCTGAAATCTGTGGTCGAGAAACTACGACGGTGACGTCGAGGAATTCCCGAATCCGGCAGCTGTAATAATCGGTTCGAGGAGAAAACGTGCGTTTAGGACCGCCGGAGCTCTGCGATTCTAGCGGATGCGGGATCGGATCGGTGTCGGGGACAATTCCGTTCTCTAATGGGGTGTGATGGAGAACGTTGGAATTTCTGAGGATCCTTCCTGAGCAAACATTGCCATCAACACTCCAGAAATGTCCTTTTGTCTTGGTTGTAATAGGCCTTCGTGGGAGTTTCTTCTTTAGGCTTTCCTTTGCACCATTGTCTTACGAGATACATCGTTCCATACTTTGATCTTAAGGTCTGATCAGTTGCATTTTCATAGGTGAAAAGATGGAGGGTCGGAATAATCAATTCTCCCAACCGTTCATTTTGTTAGAATAATTTAAAATAATAAGTCACATCTTCATTTAACGGCTTAAACTTTTACAATAGTCGGCAGTAATTTCACATAACCCCATATGGTATCAAAGGCTTGATAATTTCCTCCTCCTCTTACGGCATTTTAGGAGGTCCAAGAAAAGCATCCTTCAATGATGACATGAGTCGAAATAGGACGAATTTCTAAAATATCTCGGTCAGGAACCACTCGACATTAGATCCTGAATTTGAATTCTTTCAAATCCCATTTGCCTTCCTAATTAAATATTTTCACACCTTCTAACAGTTTAAAGCTTTTAAAATAGAAATGGTCGATATTAATTTCATGAAATTTCACACTTTTTTTAATTTTCGTGCGACATTTTACACGGCAATAAAACTAAAAATTTCTCATTCATAGAGGAGCATACTACGAGTACAATTTATATATGTTGCTCGGCCCCACGACAATTTTCTTTTTATTGTCATTGCCATACAAAATCAAGTCCTCAAATCGATAGGTTCCGTACATTTTAAGCTCGACAAGATTTAAAGTGCACTCAAAAGCTGGTCAAGAAGTAACTTTGCGTTCTCATTATGGAGTCCTTATAGTCCTGCTAAAAAAACAAAAATCTAATTATAAACAAGAAATTAACAATATCAATTAAAACGACATGTTTGGTCACGACAATGACTATTACATTACAGATTCCATTGCATATGGTATTTGCTTACAATAATGCCTAATACAATATACTAACTATTACACAGCCCTCCTGCGCAGTAGCTATCATAACCTGAAAATAATAGACTCCCAATGTACCCGTCTAGATTATATTGAATATAATTGAAGTTGATATTAATTACAGCTAAATTTGTTTATATTATTTTGTAAAGTGATGATTACTGTAATATAATACAAGTTCAGATTACATCATTAACTTTTGATAATGATGGTAGAATAACTTTAAAAATAAATATATTAGTATTTAATCTACATATCGATGATTAAATTAATGATCGGTTGTTAAAGTGATAATTACTATATTTTTTGTAATTATGATTTCAGGGGTATTTTGGTAGTTATGATGTCATCCCCCACGCCCACCCCCCCCTCTCCTTCCCCTCCTATTTCGCATGCTATTCATGGAACCAAGACTTAAACCAAACAATCTTATATTATGCATCGTAATTTTTTTTCTTGATAGGTATAAGGTCATTTTGTTATGGTTGTAATTAGAGGTGAGCATGGTCCCAATTGGGCCAACTTGTACAGTGTTAGTACCCAATGGACCAACTTACACAGCACCAAACTTAACTATGAAAAGGCAAAGGAGAAGATGCTAGGGTTTAGAGTAGACAAAAGTATATAATATATAATATATCATATATAATATATATATAATATATCAAATATTTATTAGATATACAATATAGAATATATACAGGGTTGGTCCGAGTTAGAGCAACCCTAAACCTCTAGGACCAAGGATCAACTTGCATAGTATAGGGTTCATGGATCTCAAAACCAATGATCAACTAGTCCCTTAGGGAACTGGACAAGGACCAACCAGATTGGATCGATCTAGGGTTGAACCTAGACCAATGCTCACCCCTAATTGTAATAGGCTTTGTCTTCTATCTTTATGAGCCTTCTCTAGCCTTTCCTTTGCTATGGTCTTAATAAAAATATCCATTCAATACTTTGGACCACATAGTGTGAAAGGGGGACAGGTTAAACAAAGCAAAATGTATCTTGTGATCACAAAGTGGCTTGTATAAAATGCTTCCTAGGCATATCCGTTAGGTTATAGCCTTGGAAAAGTGTTGAAAGTGGAGGCCATAGAGATCGACAGGAATTCAATTGCAAAGGCAAGTGTAAATATTGGTCAAATGTCCATTCAATTGATAACTTTGGAAACTAATTGAGTGGATACTTACTTATCCCTCAAAAAGTATAGTTTTCCTTGCTTTTTTGCTGTCCTACTTAGGATATTATCATGCAACTTTGGATTGGGCAGCAGCTTTGGGCAATACCTTTTGCTAGAGCATCTACATATCGATTCACACATGAATCTATGGATAGCAGTTTCAAGATCTTTATTGTTATATTGAAGTAGAAGCGAATCTTCATGCATGGATTTGCCTCTCTAATTATGATTAATCTCACAACTTCATCCTAGGCCCAAATTGTAGTGTGATAAGCTAAGTATTGATTTACACGAATAGCATCCATCCATATATTAACTAGTAATTTGGATATGGACTATTAGGAATCTTATGAGCTTCTGCACGATCTTACACGCGGTGATTGAATTTACAAAAGAAAGCTTCAAATGTACCAAATAAGCTTGAGTATAATATCCTCTTTTATCAAGCCGCAACAATTTTGTGATGTTTCCTTGGGAAAATTTCAAATAATGACTTAAAGTGTCATCATTTTCTCAAATAAAGGTTTAAAGTAGATTTTATTTTAAATAAGGATCTAAAATGCTCTCGTTTTTTCAAATAAGGACGTGAAATACCCTCATTTTCTCAAATAAGGGCATGGAGAAAATATTGTTTCAAAAAAAGCATGAAGTGTCATTTTAGTCTCAAAGAATAGCCTAACTTTACTGGTGATCAAGGGCATTCCATCATTTACTCTCTCTTTTTCTTTCTTTTTTTCCCTTTTTCTTTTTTTTTTTTTTTCCATAAAAAAAAAAAAAAAAAAAAGAAAAAAAAAGTTAACATTTAAAAAAAAAACAAAAGGCCTTGCTGTAGCCCCATTGCCGGTAGGGTGGTAGCCACAAGCGGAAGGGCTGCCCAGCCCTCCACCTGTATTTTTTTTTTAAATTTTAGCTTTTTTTTCTTTTTTCTATTTGTTTTTTTGTAAAAAAATGGAAAAAAGGAAAAAAAGTAACCAAAATTTAGAAAGAAAGTTAAGGACAGAAATGCCTTGACCAGCTAGCGAGATCAAGTTTTTCTTTGAAATTGATATAGTCATTTCAAACTCTTATTTGAAATAAAATTCACTTCATATCCTTATTTAAGAAGTTGATGATATTTTCGAATTTTATTTAGAATTTTTCTCACTTCCTTTGAGAAAAGTGATCATCATTGCCATAAAAAGCTATGTCTTCTAATGCATAATTTAGCAAACTTTAAAATAGACTCTACCGTGCGTGCAAAAAAGGATCCTCTTGAAGTTATTCTCGTCTTGACCAAGAAAGTGACTTTCACTTGCAACCATGCCTCAATTGCAAGTAATCGCTAGGCAACGTGGTCTTTTTCAAGTTCGACAAGATTTAAAGTACACTCAAAAGCTGGCCTAGTTAAAAGTTTGGGTTCCCATTGTGGAGTCTTTATGGTCCTATCAAAAAAAAAATCCTAATTATAATTGAGAAATTAATAATACCGATTATAACAATACGTCTTGTCACAACAATGGCTATTACATTATAAATCCGTTGCAAAATTATGATATTTGCTTACAATAGGGACTATTACAATCTAATAACTACTATGTGACCCTCCTATGTAATAGCTATCGCAACCTGACTATAATTGACTCCCAAAGTATTCATCTTTCTTCTCCCACTTATTTTACCTCATCTAGATTATATTGATTATAATTGAAATTGATAATATTTACAACTAAATTTGTTTATATTATTTTGTAAAGTGATGATTATTGTAATAAAATATAATTTCATATTATATGATTAACTTTTGATTATGATCGTAGATTAATTATTAAAAAATAAATATATATTTGATGTAATAAATACTGACATTTGATACTATATATCGATGATTAAATTGATGATTGGCTGTTAAAGTGATAATTACTAAATTTGTTGTAATTATGATGTTATTCCCCCTCATTTCAGATGCTATTCATGGAACCAAAGATTATGGTATTACATTACTTACACCAAACAATATGATAGCTATACATGCAAAAAAAATTCAGCTCAATTTATATTACGTCACAAAGCAGTGGCTCTTACATCACTCCAATGATGATTTAGCAATAGCTCTAAATCCCATCTCGTCAAACCATTTGAGAATTTATTATGCATCACATCTTTTTCTCTTCTTGATAGGTATAAGGTCGTTTTGTTGCGGTTGCAATAGGCTTTGTACTCTATCTTTCCAAGCCTTATTTAGCTTTTCCTTTGCTATGGTCGTAATAAACAAATTCCGTTAAAAAAATTGGACTACGTAGTGCAAAAGGAAAAAGGGGACAGATTAAACAAAGCATAATGTATCTTGTCATCGCATAGTGGCTTATCTGTTATGGCCTTGGAAAAGTGTCAAGAGGAGGCCATAAATATTAGTAGGAATTCAATTGCAGAGGCGAGTGTAACGTCCTTTCCACTTATAACTTTGGAAATTAATTGAGTGGATACTTACTTATCCCTCAAAAAAGTATATTTTCCCTTTACTTTTTGGCTGTCTTTCTTAAAATATTATCATGTAACTTTGGATTGGGGAGTAGCTTTGGGCAATACTTTTTGCCAAAGCATCTACATATGGATTCACACCTGAATCTATGGATAGCGGTTGCAAAATCTTTATGTGTTATATCAAAGTAGAAGTGAATTTTTATGCATGAATTCACCTCTCTACTTATGATCAATCTTGACACCTTCATCCTAGACCCGAATTGCGATGTGATGGACTGAGTGTTGAATTATAATAAATATCATCCATTCATATATTAACTTAGCAACTTTTATATTGACTATTAGGAAGTTTACAAGTTTCTACATGATCTTACACGCAGTGATGGAAGTTACAAAAGAAAGATTCAAATGTATAGAATAAGCATATGATGAGTAAAGTATTCCGTGAAGCTTCCTTCGAGGAAGATGATCATTGCCATAAAAAGCTATGTCTTCTAATGCATAATTTAGCAAACTTTGAATTAGACTCTACCGTGCATGCAAAAAAGGATCCTCTTGAAGTCGTTCTTGTGTTGACCAGGAAAGTGACTTTCACTTGCAACCATGCCTACATTGTAAGTAATCGCTAGGCAATTTGGCCCTTCTCAAGTTCGACGATATTTAAAGTACACTCAAAAGCTGGTCAAGGAAAAACTTTGTGTTCTCATAATGGAGTCTTTATGGTCTTGCCGGGAAAAAAAATCCTAATCATAAAAGAGAAATTTGTAATACCAATCATAACGACATGTCTAGTCACAATAATTTACATTATAGATGCGTTGCATATTATGGTGTTTGCTTACAATAATGCCTATTACAATCTAACAACTACTACATGACCCTCCTATGTAATAGCTATCACTGCTTGACTATAATAGACTTCCAAAGTATTCATCTTTCTCCTCCAACTTATTTTACCTCATCTAGATTACGTTGGTTATAAGTGAAATTGACATTAATTATAACTAAATTTGTTTATATTATTTTGTAAAGTGATTATTATCGTAATATAATACAATTTCAAATTATATGAGTAACTTTTGATTATGATCGTAGATTAGTTATTGAAAAAATAAATATATAGTTGATGTAATAAATATTAATAATTAATACTATATATCCATGATTAAACTAATGATTGGCTGTTAAAGTGATGATTTCTTGTAACTTTGATTTCAAGGGTATTTTGCTATTAATGGAACCAAATATTATGGGATTACATTATTTAAACAGAAAAATCTAATAATTATGCATACAAAAAAAATTCAGCTTAATTTATAGTATGTTGTAACATAGTGGCTGTTTCATCACTCCAATGATGATTTGGGAATAGCTCCAAGTCCCGTCTGGTCAAACCATCTAAGAATTTATATGCATCACATCTTTTTCTCTTCTCGATAGGTATAAGGTCGTTTTGTTGTGGTTGCAATAGGCTTTGTCCTCTATCTTTCCGAGCCTTCTTTAGCTTTTCCTTTGCTATGGTCATAATAAAAAAATTCCGTTCAATACTTTGGAATACTTAGTGCAAAAGGAAAAAGGGGAAGATTTAACAAAGCATAATGTATCTTGTGATCACGAAGTGGCTTATGTAAAACGCTTTCCTAGGCTTATCCGTTAAGTTATAGCCTTGGAACAATGTCGAAAGAGGAGGCCATTGATATTAGTAGGAATTCAATTGCCGATGCGAGTGTGAATATTGGTGAAACGTCCATTCAACTGATAACTTTGGAAATTAATTGGGTAGATACTTACGTATCCCTCAAAAAGTATATTTTTCCTTTACTTTTTAGCTTTGGGCAATACTTTTTGCTAGAGCATCTACATATGGATTCACACTTAAATCTATGGATAGCAGCTTCAAGATCATTATATGTTATATTGAAGTAGAAGCAAATCTTTATGCATTGGACAGTGCAATGGATTGAGTGTTGAATTACAATAAATAGCATCCATCCATATATTAACTTAGCAACTTTTATATCGACCATTAGGAAGTCCACAAGCTTCTGCATGATCTTATGCATGGTGATCAAAGTTACAAAAGAAAGATTTAGATCTACCGAATAAGCATATGGCACGTGCAATATCATCTTTTGTCATGCCCGCAACAATTCCGCAATGCTTCCTTTGAGGAAAACCATCGCCATCGCCATAAAAGCTATGTCTTCTAATGCATAATTCAGCAAACTTTTGAACTAGACTCTATCATGCATGCATGCGCAAAAGGGTCCTCTTGAAATCATTTTTGTCTTGACCAAGAAAGTGACTGCACTCGAAACTACCCGCGACTCGTTCGTATCAATGGGTGATCATGCTTTTTGGTATCTAACGAGTTTCTTCTCTTTCTTGGAGAGCCACTTGTCCGTATGTCAAGCTCAACATAGATGGAAAAAGCCCTCAGAAGCTGACCAAAAGCCTTCTGTATCTATCTTTGTGGAGTACCCTTTATGGCCTTACTAAGAAAAACCCTTAAGGAGCAAGACATCAGTGCAGCCAGTGAGAACAGCTCTCAAGCAATCTGTTCTTTTCCTTTTTATTTGGAAAGCACTTCGGTTATGAATCAAAGTTGATAGTCTCCTTATTAAATTAAAACAATAAGGAAAAAAGGGTGTTGATATAAATAAAGGACTGAGACTAAATGGGGAACGGAACACGCACGTATAAGCTGTAAAGGTCTGGCTTTTCTGAGTGATGCTCTTCTCTAAAGGAGTCAATCCCTTTTCTCTTTTCTTCAAGCTAAGCAATGACATGATCTCCATTTACAAAGACAAAAGGTGTGCGTTCATATTGAAAACGAATGTATGAATTGATCAGAAGTTCTAGGAGGAGATTTCATTTGGATGCATCAATGACCTTTGGGAGCTAATCTAGTATTAAATGATCGTTGCCCTTCCGATAGGAGTCCCTATAACACCATTACTTCAAGCGCTTCGTTTATTAAAGTCTTGGTGATCCACATTCTGAGATTCCCATCAAAAGAGAACGTGGGCATCATGCTTTTTTTCTCACAAATGATGGATCTAGAGCGCTCAAGAGAGCTTCTTGAATTAGTCACTCCTTTATGTTGTTGGCTTTCTCTGTCTCTGGTGATCGCATGTCACTTGCATGACCCAACACTGAACATCTGTGAGCTACACAGACTGTAAACTTACCATGAACAGCACCTTATGGAGGAAAATATATGTTTGGCAGAAAAGATTTATTTGTTAAATGAATTTAAATCATCTCAAGATATATGCGCAGCATATCCATTCTGTATCTTTTCCTTAAAGACTATATGATCTACGAAAATTTTAGTATTCCAAGAGACTCACCAAAGTTACAGATCAGAACTTTTGGACGTTTTGGTGCAATTCCAAACAAAAAGCACAATGTGAAGTGCAATGGTCCTTTGATTCTAAGGCTTGTCATTTTAGGAGGTTTATGGATTAAACATGACTGTTAAGCAACAAAACTGAATAACTGTATTAAGCAAAGGACCTCTGAATATTTTTCCCATTACCTTTTGTAAAGGCCAAGACTGCCAGTGAGCTTCCACCCGCACCACTAAGATTCTCGAAAGCTCTCAGTGAGAGAGAGAGAGAGAGAATCCTCATGCCTATAAATAGTGGAGTTCCGCCAACGAGAGAACTTCCCCCACCCTCTCCTTCCACATTCTCCCCCCACCCCCTAGTTCGGGGGCTCTGCTGTTTTCTTGATTCTTTCAAGATTCTCCCCCTTCTTGTTTTTTTTCTCAGGAAAATTCAGAGTGACCCATCTGAAGATACTCCTAGAAAGATGGCAGAATCAAGATCTCATAATCCTTCTCTGATCCATGTACTAATTCTTCTCTGCTTCATGACCATGTTCTCAACTGGATCATGCTTCGGAGTGAACTGGGGAACGATGTCAACCCATCAGCTCCCTCCAGAGAAAGTCGTGAAAATGCTGAAAGAAAATGGCTGCAAGAAGCTGAAGCTGTTCGAATACGATGAGAAGATTTTGGGGGCTCTCATCGGGAGCAACATCGAAGTGATGCTTGCCATTCCTAATTACATGTTGCAGATGATGAGCGTGGATCCGAGTTTTGCTGCTGCTTGGGTGGACATGAATGTCACTAGCTATCGATACACCGGTGGAGTCAATATCAAGTGAGGGATAATGTTCATTGGATTATGAAGATGTTCGCATTATCTCATCTACAAAAAATTTTGATGCTTCATTTCGAGTCGGATTCTATCTACTCAAAAACTTCTTGTCTTGCTGAAATCTACTGGAGAAGTTGAGTCCATATGGAGTCGTATTCTGTCACATTTATGAATTGCTTCTCTTTATGCTTTTAGGTAATATGTTGTTAGGCATTTGTTGTGTGGCAGTCCCAGTCATCAATCATGTCACAACCAATTGATCACAAATTGATGACTGGTAGTTACTCCCATGCAATTGACATTCTCTTTCAAATGGTCATGCAGTTTCTATCCTTCAGGCTCACTTTCTTCGTTTTTGGTTGTCAAAAGAAACATGTCATTTACATTTCATTGCTGTGAAATTAGGCCTGAAAGGTTTTGATTTTTGTAGGTACATTGCTGTAGGAAATGAGCCCTTCTTGCAAACCTATAATCACAAGTATGTCCGACATGTATTGCCAGCCCTCCGGAACATTCACGAGGCCCTCCACCGTGCCCAGCTAAGCTCCAAGGTCAAAATCACGGTCCCGTTCAACGCCGACGTCTACTACTCGCCATCCCCAAACCAGCTCCCTTCTTCCGGAGACTTCAGGCCTGAAGTTCATGACGCAGCCATAGAAATTATTCACTTCCTATACATTAATGATTCGCCTTTCACCATCAACATCTACCCCTACCTCAGCCTCTACCAGAACCCGAATTTCCCTTTGGACTTTGCCTTCTTTGATGGAACGAATGCGCCTGTCATAGATGGGGATAAGGTGTATACGAACGTGTTCGATGCAAACTTTGACACCCTTATCTCGGCCTTGACTAAAGCAGGGTACTCTGACATGGAGATCATAGTTGGAGAAATCGGGTGGCCGACTGACGGCGACAAGAATGCAAACGTCGAAAATGCCCAAAGGTTCAATCAGGGCATGCTGAAGCATGCCTTGAGCGGAGACGGCACACCGGCTAGGAAAGGAGTGATTGACATGTACCTCTTCAGCCTAATCGACGAGAACGCAAAGAGCATAGACCCGGGGAACTTCGAGCGGCACTGGGGATTGTTCGAGTACGATGGGAAGCCAAAGTATCAACTGGACTTGTCGGGATCGGAGAAGGACACTGGTCTAGTCCCTGTCGAGGGCGTGTCCTACATGCCACGGAGGTGGTGCATTTTGAACCCAGAAGTGCACGATCTTACTGGCCTAGGAGACAGCATAGACTATGCTTGTAGCTTATCAGACTGCACTGCTCTGGGTTATGGGTCATCCTGTAACAACCTGAGCGTGCAGGGCAATGCTTCCTATGCATTCAACATGTACTATCAGATGAAAAACCAACACATCTTGGACTGCGATTTCGTGGGTCTTGCCGTGGTCACCGACAATGACCCGTCCATGGATGAATGCCAATTCCCAGTGATGATAGCGTCTGGAGACTCGATGTCCCGGAACCAGGGATTGCTAGATACTTTGTTCAGATACCATTTGTGGCTTCTGGTTTTCTGGGTTATCCCATAGTCCTTTTGCTAAGGAGGTTGTGAGGCTTCACTGTTGCTATTTCTTGAAACTACAGATGCTAGAGAGAATAACATCAGCTCTTTGTATTCGTACAGGCAATAAGGAATAACATCCTTCAAATCCATCATCTTCTGTTTTCAACTTTCTCTTGGGAGTAATAGTTTTCATTTTCTTTTTTGCTATGTAAATGCAAGATTGCATTACTAAAGTCACATGGGAACATACAAACCAAGGTGACAACGAAAAGAAAACAAGGCCCAACAACAACAACATATAGTAAGTTGATCTATACAAGACATGAAAAGCCCACTGCGAAGGACAGGTTGTGTCAATTTTTCCAGGACCTAATTAACTCCGGTCATGGAACGAGTCTATACGATATTTTAGATTCGGTTATAATTCTTAGTCATTTCCTATTGCCTTCATACTATAAATTACGGGTTCATATTCATAATCACCCCTTTCAAACGGTCGATATTGATGCATTTTTCTTGATTAGAAATGCCCTTTCTTTTAAATGATGGAGTAATTGCAACTTGAACATTGATCATTGCATATGATCTTTTGCTCATTTAGTTAAATTTTGAAAGAAAAATAGATATTGAAAAGATGGAATCAGGATTAGCCTGTCAAATAGAGACTATTATGAATAGTAATGACATGCGCTGTTTTACTTGATAGGATTGATCCCACGACAGTTTCCAACTTGAGTGGAAGGGATAAGAAAGAAGCGAACGCGAGGAGGAGAAAAACCAAAAGTAAAAACAAAGGAGAACTCCATGATCTCCTGGTCAAGGGGGCTTTTTTTTTTTTTTTTTTTGCATTCTTAAAAAATAAAAGACACGTATTTACTTTTTTGTCAAAATTATTAAATTTCAAAAAAAAATTAAAAAGAGTTTAAATTACTTTTTTTCAAATAAAAGCTGAAATTGAATTTATTTCAAATAAGATTTAGATGGGGGTTGGAGCAGGAAGTGCCATTCTTTCGTCTGGCGCTCACTTTGGTCTTTAAAACTTTTTTCGCATTTCACTTCAGCGCCACATCAGTAAAATCGATCTTGGAGTGCACATCGCATCGTAGGAAAAGGCGCGTGGCCGTCGGAATGCGACGTGGCGGTGGAAAACAATATTTTAATATTTTAATTAATTTTTTTGAAATTTTGTTTTTTTTTAAGGCCGGCGAGGGCCACCGTTGACCCTTGCCGGTCGTCAAACTCTCGCCTAGATTGGCCGAGGGCCCCCTTGCCGTCGGCCGCGAAGGCCTTAGGTGAGGCCGGTGAGGTCGTCGAAGGCCCTAAGTGAGGCCGACGAGGCCGTCGGCGGCCTCACCGCGGCGGCGATGGCGAGGCCGGGCGGCTCTTAAAAAAAAAAAAAAGAAAAAGAAAACAAAAAATTCAAAAAAATTAATTAAAATATTAAAATATTATTTTCCGCCGCCACGTCGGCATTCGGCGCGCCACGTCAACTTTTTCGGCGATATGGCACTCAAGTGATCAATTTTACTCCGATGTGGCACTCAAGTGAGCGAAAAAAAAAATTTGGCATCAAATGAACGCCGTACGAAAGTAATGACACTCCTAGTGTACTTACCTAGCTAGATGTGATCTCGTTTTTTTCAAATAAAAGTTTGAAGTTTATATTATTTCAAATAAGGGTCTGAAATAACCATGTTAGTTTCAAAAAAAGGTTTGACCCATCGCTATCAATGGCATATTTGTATTTTAAATTTTTAGATTTTTTCCTTTTTTCTTTCCATAAAAAACAAAATCAAAAAGGATAAAACTAAAAAAACAAAGAACTGCACAACCCCTCCACCTGTGGCCATCGCCCTAATGCCGATGGGGTGGCAACGATGGATAGTGAGGGCCAATAGGCTTTCCCTAGGATCGGGAGAGGGCGGCGACCCTCTTTCGCCGCTCTCCTATGTCTAGTGACCCTTGCTCGAATCAGTTTTGGCAAGGGTCTAGGTGGGGATCGTTGGCCTCTCTTGATTTTGGGCAAGGGCTAGCCTTTGGTTGATGAGGGTCATCGCTAGTAATGGGGTAGCAGCCACAGGCAGAAGGCCCACCCCTCCCTATATTTTTGCTCTCTTTTTTTTCAAAAAAACTTTTTATCTTTTAAAATTTTTAATTTAATTTAATAAAAATTGAAGTTTAAATTATTTTTGAATGAAAATACTCTTGATTGGCCGAAATATAAAGCTAGCCAACAAGATTAGGCCCTTATTTGAAATGGCCATAGTAAATTCTAACTCTTATTTGAAACAAGGTTTATTTGAAATAATATTTATTTCGGGCTCTTATTTAAGATAAAAATGGCATTTTAAATCCTTATTTGAAAATTTTTCAAAAAAATTGTGTGAATCTACGTGCCATTTTTTCTTTAAATTATTCGCTGACATTATTTGGTCGTGAATGTCACTCCTTCGTCACTTTTATAATAAATGGCAAATCTCTTCCAACAAAACAAACATGTAATTATATAGTGGCAAGTGCACAATAAATTTAAAACACTCATATCAAGCATCTAAGATACTACATACGTATTTTCATTTCCTCTGGGCACATTATACAATATTTTCTGTCGTACAATTTTATTAAAAAATATAACGAGAGTGTTATATGATAAGTTTTAATTAGTAAATAGATGGGAATTGACAATCAATCATTGACGGCTCTCTTTAAGCGTCACAATAAGGGTCTCATGCTATTTATAAAACGTTTCCTTTAAATTCACAAATGCTCGAATAATTGTGATACTACGACTTAAAATCGATAGACTTCATATAGCATGACATCGAATCTTTGAAGATCAACTCAATGTTGCATAAGAAAGATGCATGACTTCTTTATCATTAGGCCAACTGCACCGACGGTTCCGATAATTTTTTTTGTTCGGAACTAAAGAAAAAAACATAAAAAAAAAAAAAAACCCAAATCACGATTTTGCTAATTTTAGTATTCTTTGTTACTAAGGCAACAATAATTAAAAAGAGAAAATCAAATGCCCGAGATAAGGTCACCGACGGGTGACGCTTGCCTTCCTCCCCTCGCCAGCTCTCCCCTCTCCGTTGACAGTGTGGTGAGGTGGTATCAACAGCAACGAACCTCTCTCTCTATCTCCTTTCTCTCTCTATCTCAATTTCGATCCATACCCAATCCGATCGCCGTCGTTCGCCGGGGAAATCTCTGGTTCTCTCCCTCGTCGTCCATGATCGGTAGGGTTTAGCAGGAAGCTCGACGCCGATCGCCGATTCCCCAGCGATTCCCTCCCAACACCCCCAATCTTCCGAACTGGGGGCGAATCAGTCGCAGCCTCACCGAGCTGCATCGGCGCAGGCCGGGGCGGGACTCTGGTTCTTCACCCGCCGCAACGATGCGCCCAAGTACCAGACTCTAGCCTACCTCCCGCAGTTCGACTCCGCCCGCCGCCGCGCCCCCTCCTCGTCCTCCTCCGCCTCCGCTCCCCCCGCCGCGCCCGCCCCTGTCCCCATGGACGCCTCGAATTACGGAGGTGCCTCCGCTGCCCTGGTCGAGGAGCCGGAGTACCTCGCCAGGTACATGGTGGTCAAGCACTCGTGGCGCGGCCGCTACAAGCGGATTCTCTGCATATCGAGCGGGGCGATCATCACGCTGGATCCGAACACTCTGGTGGTGACTAATTATTATGACGTGGGGAGCGATTACGAGGGCGCGTTGCCTGTGCTTGGCCGGGACGAGAACTCGAGTGAGTTCAGTTTGAGCGTGAGGACCGAGGGCAAGGGGAAATTCAAGGGGATAAAGTTTTCCTCCCGGTATCGCGCGAGTATATTGACGGAATTGCACAGGATCAGGTGGAGTAGGATTGGAGCGGTAGCTGAGTTCCCAGTTCTGCATTTGCGGCGAAGGAACGGGGAATGGGTTCCTTTCGTAAGTGAACCTTGTTTGTCTTCCCAATTTTATGTTGATGTGCTTAGCTTGTGAAGAACATTCTGTAGACCTGATTGGGGGGTTATAAATTTTTATGTTGCCTGCTGATCCATCTGCTGATTGGCTAAACTGAAGCTTCAGTGCAAAAAAGTGATTTTGAGAGGACTTTAGTTCTTGTTAAGTTATGTTGGTCTCCATTGGCACCGTCCTTTTCACAGGAACTCCTAATTTTACAGTGGAGACTGCCGTCACTGGAAGAGAAATTAGTGCAACTGGGATGAGTGGTGTGCACAATTAGTTGAACGCTGCCTGGATGGAGAAATGAATGTCATATTTTTGGAACTCTTGGACAAGCTTGTCGAGAAATATTTAGAGCTTTATTCTCTTCTCTTGAAGACTACAGCACATTTGGCCGTGGATCAATTATGATTTCTTGGCTAGTCGTAGTTGCTCGTAGGGTATAGAGATGTAGCTTTAGGCACGGAGGTCCTTGCTTCATTCGTACTTGTTGCTGGCTTTTTTGCTTTATCAGTTAAAATGCTTGGTGGGTGGTCATAAAAGTTTTATGTGGACAAAAACCCTGGCCTCTTCTTGAAAACCTTAAGTATGGAAATGGATTGATGATGATTGTAAAGATGCAACAGAGTTGGTATGTATGGCACGTGTAGTTGGAAAACTGAAATATCGAGTACATAGCTAAGGCATAGGAACAAGGTACTGGACTTGTGAATAGTTCATCATTACCAGAGCTTAGAGGTTTTATGCACCAACCTGCCTTGCCTTCTGTCTCTACTTGCCAAATGTTATTTACCCGTGGGGATGATTTTGCTCTCTTAAATTGGTAGGATCTATGCTGATAAGCTGAACTACTTTCAGAAGTTGCGAGTTTGACCTCGTTCTCACATCTTTTAATAGTGTTAATTGATGACAATCTCTTTCACCTAAGATAAATTAATTTAACATGTTTGCAGAAATTAAAAGTGACTTATGTTGGGGTTGAGCTCATTGACTTGAAGTCTGGTGATCTTCGGTGGTGCTTGGATTTTAGAGACATGGGTTCTCCTTCAGTCATTCTCCTCTCTGATGTTTATGGGAAGAAAAACGGTGGACATAGCGGATTTATTCTTTGTCCATTATATGGAAGGAAGTCTAAGGCTTTCCAAGCTGCTTCAGGAATTACGGACACTGCTATCATCTCAAGTTTGGTATGGGGTTCTCTTTCTTTTACTATACATTCAATTCTAGTCAGAAGAGCTCGCTGTAATTTCTGATGGTTTTCTGCTTTTATGTCCTGTTTGTATATTGTCTACATATCTTTGCTGTCATGTTTCTCCTGAGAAGTTTAATTTCATGCACGGTTGTTTCACTGTATATCTGTTAACAGACGAAAACGGCGAAATCCATGGTTGGATTATCTTTATCTGTGGACAGTTCTCAATCTCCTACTGCATCAGAGTATATAAAGCAACGAAGTAACTCCTTTGAACTTTTTATTCTGTTTTTATTTTGCTCTGAGCTATCTCCTCATCTCTTTAGTTGATTTTGAATGATGTAAATGGCAGGTAAAGAGTCTGTTGGAGCAGAAGAAACCCCTCTTGGGGGTTGGTTGGTGATGAGGTTGCGCACTGCTGCACATGGAACTGTAAATTTTCCGGGACAGGGTTTCAGTGTTGGTCCTAAAGGAGGTATTGGAGAACATGGCGATTCTGTATCTCGTCAACTTATACTTACAAAGATTTCTATTGTCGAGAGGCGCCCTGATAATTATGAAGTAAGCTAATTTTCTTATTAACTTTTCCATGTCTCTTGTTTTACATTCTTTTTTTTTTTCTTTTTATTTAATGAAATAGAAGCTAGGGTGACATTGATGGTAGTGAAATGTGATGAACTGCAACTAGAAATTTATATTTTTTTCAAAAAGCATAAAAAGCCAAGTAAATTTATTTTTTGTTATTTGAGGCTGCAATAAAGTTGTATCAAAGTGTAGGAAATGGCTGCAGAAAATTTACGTAGGACACTTTTATCTTAAGTAATTGTGCATGCATCTACATATACAATTACATGTATGTGTGAATTTCTGTATCTTTTTCTGTAATTTTACATAGGCACGCACTTGGAAATTTGCTCATTTCACAGCATGATAATTTTATCAATGTTGAGAATCATCCTTAGATTTGTGCAGGCTGTTATTGTTAGGCCATTATCTGCAGTGAGCTCTCTTGTTCGATTTGCGGAAGAGCCCCAGATCTTTGCAATTGAATTTAGTGATGGATGCCCTGTACATGTAAGCAAATTGTCACATTTGAATTTTCTCGTCTTTGGTCCAAATTTTTAAAGGGTGTTGCTCTCTTAGGTTTATGCCAGCACATCTCGTGATAGCTTACTTGCTGCAGTTCGTGATGTCCTGCAAACTGAAGTAAGTGGATCCTTTTCCAAATTGTACATTGGCAGGGAAGGAACAAAACTTGTTGCCATGCTTTTTTCCTTGAATATTGTAGTCAGTGATTAATTTTGTTAGTTGTGGGTGATCCAATGATTATACTGTACTGGTGCAGGGTCAGTGTGCAGTACCCGTGCTACCAAGGCTGACAATGCCTGGTCACCGTCTTGATCCGCCTTGTGGAAGGGTGCACATATCATTGCGGCAATCTCTAGCTGGACAACAGCGTCATGTTGCTGATATGGAAAGCGCGTCAATGCAATTAAAACACTTAGCAGCAGCTGCCAAAGATGCTGTGGCAGAAGCTGGTTCTATTCCAGGCTCAAGAGCTAAGCTGTGGCGCAGAATTAGAGAGTTCAATGCATGTATACCATATGGTGGTGTGCCTGCTACCATAGAAGTACCTGAAGTTACTTTGATGGCCTTAATAACTATGCTTCCAGCAACTCCCAATCTTCCTCCTGAGTCCCCTCCTCTTCCGGCGCCTTCTCCTAAAGCAGCTGCAACAGTTGTTGGCTTTGTCGCATGTTTGCGTCGAATACTGGCTTCAAGGAATGCAGCTTCACATGTGATGTCCTTTCCTGCTGCTGTAGGGAGAATAATGGGTTTGCTTAGAAATGGGTCGGAGGCTATTGCTGCTGAGGCTGCAGGGCTTGTTGCTGGACTTATTGGTGGTGGTCCTGGAGATTCAACTACTGTTACAGATTCTAAAGGAGAGCAGCATGCCACAATTATGCACACTAAGTCGGTCTTGTTTGCAAATCATGATTATGTCATTATTCTTGCTAACAGACTTAAGCCTATGTCAGTATCGCCCTTATTGTCTATGGCAGTTGTTGAAATTTTAGAGGTCATGATATGTGAGCCTCATAGTGAAACTACTCAATACACAGTTTTTGTTGAGTTGTTACGTCAGGTTGCTGGTTTACGTCGGCGGTTATTTGCCTTGTTTGGGCACCCTGCTGAAAGCATCAGGGAAACTGTTGCTGTAATAATGCGAACAATTGCAGAAGAAGATGCCATTGCTGCTGAGTCCATGCGGGATGCTGCTCTCCGTGATGGTGCTTTACTGAGGCATCTGTTGCATGCTTTTTTTCTTCCTGCTGGGGAACGCCGCGAAGTTAGTCGGCAGCTTGTTGCTCTTTGGGCAGATTCATATCAACCAGCTCTTGATTTGTTATCTAGAGTTCTGCCTCCAGGACTGGTTGCTTATTTGCATACAAGAACTGGAGGATCTCTCTCAGAAGATGCAAACCAAGAAGTATCTGTCTTGAGTAGAAGGCGCAGACGTCTTCTTCAGCAGAGGAAAGGTCATGTTGGAAACAGATTGCAAGAACATCTGCAACCATCAACTAATAATGAAGGAGGCGATAGGGTGAGGCAGACTAATGCTGGTGGTTTTAGAGGGGCCGATAGCTATCAACGACCTGCTCTTGATCCTTCTTTTGGACATGCTCCTGGCACTAATCCCTCTTCTTCTCGTACAGTTGAAAATTTGAATGGTGATATGACCTCTAATGGGGTTTTTCCTCATGATCCTCCTTCTTTTGCTACTTCCACTAATGTACAATCACCACATCCACCCGATGCATCAGAACCAACTGTGCCGAGCACAATTGATTCTGATCCTCACACGGTTGGGTACGAGAACAATGGCCTTCCAGCTCCTGCTCAGGTTGTAGTGGAGAACACTCCTGTGGGATCTGGGAGACTACTTTGCAATTGGCCTGAGTTTTGGCGAGCTTTTAGTCTGGATCACAATCGTGCAGATTTAATATGGAATGAACGAACTAGGCAGGAGTTGAGGGAGGCTTTGCAGGCTGAAGTTCACAAATTGGATGTTGAGAAAGAACGCACAGAAGATATTGTTCCAGGAGGTGCAACAATAGAACTTTTGACGGGGCAAGAGAGTGTACCTCAAATATCATGGAATTATTCCGAGTTCTTAGTTAGTTATCCTAGCTTATCAAAGGAAGTTTGCGTGGGTCAATATTATTTGCGATTGCTACTTGACAGCAGCACCAGTGCCAGGGCACAAGATTTTCCTCTGCGTGACCCTGTTGCTTTCTTTAGGGCTCTGTATCATAGGTTCTTATGTGATGCAGACATAGGACTTACAGTTGATGGTGCTATTCCAGATGAATTGGGCTCATCTGATGATTGGTGTGACATGGCAAGATTGGATAGCTTTGGAGGAGGCGGCAGCTCTTCAGTTAGAGAGCTTTGTGCTAGGGCGATGGCAATTGTTTATGAGCAGCATCACAAAACAATAGGCCCTTTTGAGGGCACAGCCCATGTTACTGTTCTCTTAGACAGAACTGATGATAGAGCATTGAGGCACCGCCTTCTTCTGCTACTGAAGGTACATAGGGACAAGCTGAGTCTCTCTCTCTCTCTCACTGGGTTGGGGTCAGGACAGATGGGGATATGTTCAGATACTGACACTTTTGAGCCAATTATGTCCTGATCCTTTCCAGTGCTATTGTTTCTTGTTTGATATTCCATATTAGTCTGACTTTCCTCTTTCTTTCTCCTTCTTTCTTTCTTTTTTTTTTTTTTAAAAGGTTGGTTGGGGGGGGGAACACTTGTCACTATTGTGACTACTGGAATATTCTCTTCCTACTCCCTTTCTCTTCTATGTGCAGTGTTTACTACTGATTGATGAACTTGAATCTAGTTGAAAACGACTTTACTAGTGAAGAGTAGATATAAGTATGGAAATGCATCATATCTATATGGCTTTTATGCCTGAAGAAAAATTTTCCTGTCCTAAGATAGATAATCAGAGTAATTGCTTAATTCATTGCAAGTTTTTCATTTGCTTCACATTTTTTATTCAAGATAAATCACGTGCAGGTTCTAATGAAGGAATTATCAAATGTTGTGGCTTCTGTCTTGGTTGGTGGGTGTGTGTTGGCTGTTGATCTGTTGACAGCAGTTCATGAAGCATCAGAAAGGACAGCGATCCCTCTGCAGTCAAACCTGATAGCTGCTACTGCATTTATGGAACCGCTGAAGGAATGGATGTTTGTCGATAAAGATGGTGTACAAGTTGGACCTGTAGAGAAGGATGCTATTAGAAGGTTTTGGTCAAAGAAAACAATTGATTGGACAACTAGGTGTTGGGCTTCTGGGATGCTTGACTGGAAAAGATTGCGTGATATTCGTGAACTGCGATGGGCATTAGCTATTCGGGTTCCAGTGCTCACACCAGCTCAGGTAGCATGCCATATAGCAAGAATCTCTGATTTCAGTGGCATGGATTTCTTTGCCCCTCATAAGTTTGTTAATTGCTGTCACAATTGCAATAGATCTAATGAATAGTAACCTTAATTTTGATAGCTGCAATGCTGTTAAGTTTGATCAAAGTTCCTACTTTCTAGCTAATAATTTTCTTTTATGTGGGAGGCTTGGCATTTTGTTTTTATTTTCTTGATAAGTGAGTTTAAAGAATTTGCACCTTTTTTTTTTTTTTACCACACAAGTCCAAAACAGGAAAGCCTGTGAAATCAATATGGGAATGAACATTGAGTGACTATGATGTTGGTCATGCTATTACCATTTTGTTTTTTTCTATTGCCTTCAATTTTACTTTAGTGTCATGTATGACTTGAAAGTGTCTCAATGAGTAAAGAAGTAGAGACTAAGATGGTTGTTAACCTCTTGGGAAAATCGAATATATGACAGCAAACAGAAAGAGATACCGACAGCTTTCCTCTCTCTCTCTCTCTGTTTTTATTTTGAAATCCAGTCCACTCTACACGCTTAGAGTAGCCCTTAGTTGTCTATCCTTTTACTTGTTTATTAGATTTTCCACTCTTCCAACTTCTCTAAATCAATAATAGAAGACGATTTCCATGTGAGTTTATTGGTTATCATGTAATTCACATTCCCTTATAGCAGAGGAAGTTTCTTTAACAATCTTGCTAGTGGGTTTGATGAATACATCTAAACTTGGAGTTACGACCAAAAAAAAATAAAAATTGGAGTTTAATTTCTACTTAGGTATAGGCATTTATGAATGTTTGGAAAGGTTTCTCTTTTTGTTTCTCGTATCATCTCAAATAAGCAATGCCCCAGATGTTCCCCTTTTTCCCCAAAATTTTGAGGTAGATGTCCTTATTGCTTCTCAATTATTGTCCCAGTCAATTGGAAATCATGAGAATGGAATTGGATATGACTTCAGTTATTCCTAAATGGCTGCTTTGTGTATTTTTGTTTTGCTCCTTCCATGCTAATTACATGGTGTTCTGAAGGATTGGTTACTTGTGCAGATAGGGGAGGCAGCATTGTCCATATTGCACAGCATGGTGTCTGCTCATTCTGATATAGATGACGCTGGAGAATTAGTCACGCCAACTCCCAGAGTGAAACGAATCCTGTCAAGTCAGCGCTGCCTTCCGCACATTGCACAGGTGCAATGCGCTGCGTTAATGATTACATTGTGGTTTTCTTTATTGAGATGAACCTGCTGAATATACAAGTGCTTGCTTATGTTTGTTTGGGTGGTGGATAGCTCTTTTAAAGATTCAGTCAACTTAAAACCAGTTCTATCTGGCTTTCATTTGGAAATACCTTTGCAGATATAATTCTCTCTGATTTCCTATGGAAATATCTTTTCAATTGGTTTGACTTTCAGTTTCAAAAACCAATAATCTGCTGAGAAACAAATTAAATTTCTGGTTGACATGATACATAACAAACTGGGAGGCATGTGCTAATGCAGTGCTATAATTTGAAAAAGTTGTTACTTTCCAACCTTGGCATGGTAGGTAAGGAATGGACAATCTGCATGTGGATTAGCACACGAGTTAGGTTCAATTCCTCACAACACCAAGTGCAAATAATCCCATTTTTTTTTTTTTTTTTTCATACATTAAGCTTTTGTTGTACCTGGTGCATGGATTAGTTGGACATGTCATCTCTGGCCCGGGATTTAACTACCTAAAGTGGGGATCCTGAAATTTACTTTTTCATTGGGCTTGCATGAGGTTACTTGGACATTTTCTGCAAACAGTTGTGCTCAGGTGCAAAATATTATATCTGATCATCAGAAACATTGCAAGATCGATTTGAATGCCACTGGTCTACAAGGTCTCTTTGGAACTGATGTATGAACAGTTAACTGCTCCATAGGGTTTTTATACAATTTTTGTTCATCCTCATGTTTTAGCACATCGTTTAAGAAGGTTCAAATATCAAAATTGTAACTTCACATTAAGTTGGTATTGTAAAGAAGCATCACACTGGTGGTACCACAATTTTTGCTGTGCAGCAGATTGAGTTCACTGTTTTTCTGGTTCAGCACTGATTGGTGCCCTGTTGGTGGGTTCATCATGTAGATACCGAGGGTTGACCATTTCATTTACGGTTGGCATGAGTACATGAATCCTATTGTTTATAAGAGATTGCTTATGATTGTATATATTCTGTTTAGGAGGTATGTTTTTGGACTCTCCTTTCTTTCACTGGGAAAGCAAAGGAAACTTAGGGGTTGGGGGGCGGTTGTGACACAAAATACTTGTATCTTGACACAATGACTGGTGTATTAAAATACTAAAATTGCCTCTCTTTTGTTTGCTATGAAATTAGGCAATGCTTTCTGGTGAACCGAGTATTGTGGAGAGTGCCGCGGCATTGCTGAAGGCTATTGTCACAAGAAATCCCAAAGCTATGATACGGCTATATAGCACAGGCACCTTTTATTTTGCCCTCGCATACCCTGGATCTAACCTTCTTTCAATTGCACACCTCTTCTCAGTCACTCATGTCCATCAAGCATTTCATGGAGGTGAAGAAGCAGCAGTTTCTTCGTCTTTGCCACTGGCAAAACGGAGTGTACTTGGTGGGCTCCTTCCAGAATCATTGCTATATGTGTTGGAGCGGAGTGGTCCTGCTGCATTTGCAGCTGCAATGGTTTCTGATTCTGATACTCCAGAGATTATATGGACCCACAAGATGCGAGCAGAAAATCTCATCTGCCAGGTAGGGAAGACGCATTGTTCCTTCTATTCCTCCCCACAGGGGGCACATCTGCCTACATTTAAACAGAGTTTCCTTATAGGAACTAATCCGACATCAACTTTCCCTATATCACATTGATAACAATATATAATCTTCTGTAGTGGATTGACAATAAATCATCATGATTACCACAAAAAAAATGATTTTGCTGGAAGGAGCTGACTTGCATTCATGTTTCCTTTCTTGTTATACCAGGTTTTGCAACATCTTGGTGATTTTCCCCAGAAATTGTCTCAGCACTGTCATTCTTTATATGAATATGCTCCTATGCCACCTGTGACATATCCAGAGCTAAGAGATGAGATGTGGTGTCACCGATATTACCTTCGTAACTTGTGTGATGAGATCAGATTCCCTAATTGGCCAATCGTAGAACATGTTGAATTCCTGCAGTCCCTACTTGTAATGTGGCGTGAAGAGCTGACAAGAAGACCTATGGATCTTTCAGAAGAAGAAGCTTGCAAAATTCTGGAGATTTCCCCAGAAGATATATCGAGTGATGAAGTTGCCAAGAACGTTTCTATCAATACATTTGAGGAGACAGCAAGTATCTCCAAGCAAATTGAGAATGTTGATGAAGAAAAGCTGAAGAGACAATATAGGAAGCTTGCAATGAAATATCACCCTGATAAAAATCCTGAAGGAAGAGAGAAGTTTCTTGCTGTGCAAAAAGCTTACGAACGTCTCCAGGTGGGTTAATTGCTTAATAATGACTGAGAATCAGCAGTGGTCTCATTGGCCTAAGAATCTGAGTTTTTCATTATTTCAGATTTGTAACGTTAATTGCTTTGCTCACCTGAACTACTGTCTTTTGGATTGTGAAAATTTTCCACATCTTATCTCATAGAATTATAGTAATTTCAAAGCTTTAGTGTTTTGTAGTAGGTAATGACAGTTGGCCCAAGAATGACTGAGAATCAGTGGTGGTCTAATTGGCCCAAGAATCTGAGTTTTTCATTATTTCAGATTTGTAAAGTCAATTTCTTTGCTCACCTGACTAACAAGATTAAGTGAATACTGTCATTTTATTTCTATCTTTCATTTGCATGATTGCCTAATACTGAAAATTTTCCAAAATATGGAAACATCTTATCTAGCGTGGGGAAGTAAAATTATAGTAATTTCAAAGCTTTAGTGTTTTGTAGTAGGTAATGACGATTGGCAAGAAATTTGCAGGCCATATTGTAGATTTGCCCATTATGACATAGCGACTTAACACAATGCAAAGGAAGTGAAATTTAGCATCATCATCATAAAAGTGTATTAGATAAGAGAAAATGCATTCAAAGCGTATTAAATAAATGGAATTGTTAGTTTTGAAAATAATTATGATGAGTTAGATTTTCGAGAGGTCAAGTCACGGTGTAAAAAATACTTTAAATGGTTGACATTGGTGGACACATATACGTACAATTAGTTAAATGTATTTCTTCACATGTCAAACATCTTCTGAACACTAAATGACTGTTAATTTCAGGCCACAATTCAAGGGCTGCAAGGTCCCCAGACTTGGAGGTTGTTGCTTCTACTGAAAGGCCAGTGCATTTTGTACCGACGGTATGGGGATGTGCTGGAGCCTTTCAAATATGCTGGCTATCCAATGTTGCTGAACGCTGTGACTGTGGACAAAGATGACAACAATTTCCTATCTTCAGAAAGAGCACCTCTTCTTGTTGCTGCATCAGAGCTTCTGTGGCTGACGTAAGCTTCTTTGGTGTTTAATGATTTTTCTTTCGTCATCTAAAACATATCTGATGCATGTCTAACCTCTTCTTTGTCCCTATTCTAGGTGTGCATCATCTTCTCTGAATGGTGAAGAGCTCGTTAGGGATGATGGGATACAGCTCCTTGCGAATCTTCTATCTCGATGCATGTGTGTTGTTCAGCCAACTACTCCGGCAAGTGAACCATCTGCAATTATTGTGACTAATGTGATGCGGACATTTGCCGTCTTAAGCCAGTTTGAAAGTGCCAGGGTAGAGATGCTTGAGTTTTCTGGTTTAGTCGACGACATTGTGCACTGCACTGAACTTGAGCTTGTACCTGGGGCTGTGGATGCTTCCCTGCAGACTATTGCCCATGTTTGTGTATCCTCTGAGTTACAGGATGCTTTGTTGAAGGCTGGTGTGTTGTGGTAAGTTATATTTTTCATCTCGTCCAATTTTTTTCTCGTCTTTTGTGTCATTCAGTCAATAGTCAATCCTGACCATTGTTTGCTAGTCTGTTTGTATCAGTTATTTTTGCATAAGCAGCTTGGTTTTGTCACATTACTGTAATAGCTTAGGATAATAAAGATTTAGGCCCTCGGTTGGGAATGATTCATGAGGTTTGACTTTAACTAATGGGTTTTTTTAAAGGTTAAACAAAATGTTATTAAAATGTTGCCCCTTATAAAAAACAACTTTAGAGCATATGTCATCCATTTAGATTGATTTTCAATTATGTTGGATCATTTCTATCATAAAAGACTGCATATGTAGTTGCAACTCCCTCTGTTGCTTTCCCATGTACCTTTCAACTTACCCAAAGTTGAGGCAAAAACGGAGCGTGATTTGATAATCAAAGAATATACTGACAATGCAGACAAAAATAAAATCATATTGGTGATTTCTGATTAGTAGTATAGACTACTTCCTTCAAAAGTTGTTGATTAAGACTACTTCCTTCAAAAGTTGTTGTTCTCTTCTAATCACCCTTGCTGCATGAAGTTTCTGCTTAATTTGTTCATTGGAAGATACTATTGCTGATTGGAGAAATTTTTTGTTTGCATTGTCTACCAAACTTACAAAAAACAAAGGACTAGCAGCCTCTTTTCATTTTAAAGGAGTTCTTTGTGGACTCTTGTCAGTTTACAATCTTAATATGTTCTTTCCAGGATGCTGTCAGTACCCTATGCAGACCTGTGTATATTCACTGAGATATAAAGGTCCTTTTTGTCTCTGAATCTTGTATGAGTTAGGCAGAGTTGCATCTAGGCGTGTGCCAGAAAACCAACAAGTGCAAGAGCTTTGAGATGAGCAACAATTGTTGTGACTTGAATCAAATTGAGCCAAACCTGAGAGCAAAAGCCAATCTGAGTTGTCTCTGGATCTTGTATGAGTTAGACAAAAGTTGCATCTAGGCATGTGCCATAAAACCAACTGGAGCAAGAGTTTTGAGATGAGCCACTATAGTTGTGACATGAATCGAATTGAGCCAAACCAGAGAGCAAAAGTCAATCTGAGTTGCTTCCTAAAACAATGCGTCAGTCACTCATGGTTGCTTCTAGGCTGTTGCTTGTTTTAGTGCTTCATTGTGCCTTGACATGAACTTGGTCAGTTTACATTGAAGTGAGATATCTGCTAGCTTCTTTTTTCTTTATTTTTGACATTTTCCTCTTGATAGATTAGAGTTTGGTGGGTCTCTAAGCTTTATATTGTTGCCAATATACATCTAGATCTCAAGGTTAGGGCAATCCCTTGAAGTGATCTGAGAACAACTTTAATGAAGTCTTTGCATGTGTTACCAATGTCTTGGGTTAGTTTTTGATACAAGTTGATTGCAAGGCACGTGCACAATTTGTAGTTAAGCATGTTTGGGTTAATTTTTACATTGTTTATTTCATAAACAGGTCAATCCATTTATGAACGAATAATAGATGTATAGTGTGCAAGTTGACCTTTTAATCCGTTTATGTCATGCATAAACACGTTTAGTTAAACAGGTCTACATATCACTACTGTCAACAAGAGACGTTTAGACACGTTTAACATGATTATATATGTCTAAACCCATTTGTACCATTTATGGATACGACTTCATATCTTTTTTGAATAAGTATGTTAATTAAGATTGCATATCTTTGATTTGCCATGTCATATAATCCCTTAAATAAGTTTGTTGTACTTGGGTTTCGAAGAGTATTCTCAATCTTGATCTATTGTATCACCATTATAATGGTCGAGTGTGACTGATTATGCTTCTACAGTAATCTGAACCACAATTATGGTTAATTATTTTTAAAGCCACAAATTTACTAGTTATGTGCATCAATGTACATTGTCCCAAACAAACGTACACTATTCTACAAAGAGTAAATTTGTGTTCCCCCTAAATGTTACATTTCTCATACTAAAAGGGAATTCTTTCTCGCGGAAGTAATCAAAGAAGACTTGCTTTGACTTTAATAGCATGTTAGTGCTTATATTTAATGTGCTTTTCCAGCTCTGCCACATTTTGATGGTGTTGGGGGAGAACACACATCTCTATCAACATCAATTTGCATACCCTGTACTAATCTTCGTTCTGCTTTTAGGTACCTTGTGCCCTTGTTGCTTCAGTATGACTCAACTGCAGAGGAATCTGGTGCCAATGAGTCACCTGGGGTTGGCACTAGTGTTCAAATTGCTAAGAATTCACATGCTCTTCGAGCAGCCCAGGCCTTGTCCAAGCTTAGTGGTTTGTGTATTGATGAGAGCTCAACTCCTTATAATCAAGATGCAGCTGTTGCTCTCAGAGCTTTGCTTACCCCTAAACTTGCCAGCTTGTTGAAAGATCATGTCCCTAAAGATCTACTATCCCGCATGAACTCAAACCTTGAGTCTCCAGAAGTATGTAACTCACTTTTTAGCAGTCAACATGCTAATGAAAATGCATTTATAGTCAGAGCAGTTACCTGTTAAATTCTCACATTCAAGTGTCTGCTTCTTGTTTAGTCTTTAGCTGTTGCTTTGTTTGTAAAGTCATGTAATCCTGTTTATTTGTGGTTATTGCTGTAGATCATATGGAATTCATCGACCCGAGCCGAACTACTGAAGTTTGTGGACGAACAACGTGCAGCCCAAGGACCAGATGGTACATACGATCTGAAGGAATCACATGGGTTTGCTTATAAAGCACTATCGAAAGAACTCTATGTGGGCCAAGTGTATTTGAGAGTGTACAATGACCAACCTGATTTTGAAATTAGCGAGCCAGAAGCTTTCTGTGTTGCTTTAGTTGAGTTTATATCGTCAGTTCTGCACAATGAATATCCTGTAGATACCTATCTTCTGAGTAATGGTAACCAGAGTGAACTGGTGCCTGAAACATGTGAGTCTCAAGGTGACAAGACTGATGGATTAGGTGATGGGCAACATGTGCCTCTTGAATCTGCAGTAGCATCCGAGGGGCCAGTAGCAGAGAAGGAAGAGTTTCCCCTAATCAAGAATCTTCGGTTTGGATTAATCTCACTTCAGGTAGTTTCTTTTTCCCACACCTTAGTGATAAACCCTAAACAGGTGGCATATACTGTATCTTTGACTAATCTAAGTTTTTTGCCCCTTCAGAACCTGCTCACAAGCAATCCTAATCTAGCATCAATACTCTCTTCAAAAGAAAGGCTCGTGCCGATCTTCGAGTGCTTTTCTGCGCCTGAAGTATCTGAAAGCAACATCCCTCAGCTTTGCTTGAGTGTATTGTCACTATTGACTACTTATGCCCCCTGCTTGGAGGCCATGGTGGCAGATGTCTCTAGCATCCTTCTATTATTTCAGATGCTTCATGCTTCCCCCAAATGCCGCAAGGGGGCTCTCCATGTTCTTTATGCATTGGCAAGCACACCAGAACTTGCATGGGCAGCTGCCAAGCATGGTGGAGTGGTCTACATTCTTGAGCTTCTTCTGCCTAGACAAGGTAGATGTCCTCTTCAGGTTATCTCTTTGGATTTCTTTGTTAAAACCCTTTAATAATAATTTAGGGGTATTGCAGAAGAAATCCCATTGCAGCAAAGAGCTTCAGCAGCCTCTCTGTTGGGAAAGCTCCTTGGGCAGCCAATGCATGGTCCTCGAGTTGCTATTACCTTAGGGAGATTTCTCCCAGATGGCCTTGTATCAGTTGTTAGGGATGGACCGGGTGAGGCTGTGGTGTCAGCTCTTGAACAGACTACGGAGACACCAGAACTTGTATGGACACCTGCAATGGCCACTTCTTTATCAGCTCAAATAGCAACCATGGCATCAGACCTTTATCGTGAACAGATGAAAGGACGCGTGATTGATTGGGATGTGCCTGAACAGACACCCACCCAGCAGGAAATGAGAGATGAGCCACAGGTATGCTTCGCTGTTTTCTCTCGTCTTCTGTCGATACATCTCGCATTAGTCTTTGGACTAACCCAGGGTTCTGCAGGTGGGTGGAATATATGTTAGGCTTTTCCTGAAAGATCCCAAGTTTCCTCTTAGGAACCCAAAGAGATTTTTGGAAGGACTGCTCGATCAGTATTTGTCATCAATTGCAGCCACACATTACGATACACAAGCTGTGGACCCTGAGCTTCCGATGCTGTTATCAGCTGCTCTGGTTTCCTTACTGCGAGTTCACCCTGCACTAGCAGATCATGTTGGTTATCTTGGATACGTGCCAAAGCTTGTTGCTGCAGTTGCCTATGAAGGGAGACGAGAAACAATGTCATCAGCAGGGTTGAACAATGGAAGCTCCACTGATAGAACAGATGAATCTGAGGATGGGTCAGCCCAACCTACTCAAACTCCTCAAGAGCGTGTGCGTCTTAGTTGCTTACGCGTTCTGCATCAACTTGCATCTAGTACTACTTGTGCAGAAGCAATGGCAGCGACTAGTGTTGGAACACCTCAGGTATTTTTTCTATCCTGTTGCAGCTTTTTCATGGAAATCTATTTTTTCATTTTTAAAGAAAAGCGGCAGTCTGTATTTTTGCGAGGCCTTAATGGTATTTAGCATACACATAATGTGTAGGTAATCAACATGGAAATATCAATCAGTCTTTTGTTGTGTTTGAAATCCTTAGGTTAGATCTTGTGGTCAATGAGGTTTCCTGAGTTTTTAACTAGCATTTTGCAATGTTTGTCTCTCAGGTTGTTCCTCTTCTAATGAAAGCCATAGGATGGCAAGGGGGAAGCATATTAGCACTTGAGACATTAAAGCGCGTTGTTGGTGCTGGAAATAGGGCCAGAGATGCGCTTGTTGCACAGGGACTCAAGTAAGTTTAATACTTTGTTCTATCATATAAAATTGAAAGTGCTTCATGTCTATGTGTTGATTCAGTTGCTTCTCCATTATCTAACCTTGTTAAAACTGCTTTATGCAAGAGGAAGAATACCAATAGGGTTGGATCTCAGATGCAATGATTTGGTCTTCAGACAGAGACTCTTAAATTACAGAACTGGTTTTTTTTTTGGGGGGGATAAATTTAAATCTGCTCACAGTATTTTTCATTCAAAAGTTCTGAATGTTTCCTAAGTTAGATTATGCAGATACTTCACTGTATTTTTTTCTACAAGAATCTAGCCATCTCATTTGTTCAATCAGTGCTTCACTTTCTGCATTTCTTATTGAGAGAGAGAGATTAATTGTCGGTCTGCAGGGCTGGTCTTGTTGAGGTACTTCTTGGTCTTCTTGACTGGAGAGCTGGAGGCAGAAATGGTCTTTGCTCTCAAATGAAGTGGAATGAGTCTGAGGCATCTATTGGTAGAGTGCTGGCAATTGAGGTGAGAGTGATTATTTATGGTCTGTAGGTACTGTCTGGACTGAATCCGTAGCATGGACTTATCATGATATTAGCTGATATGAATATATGCTGCTGCTCATTTAATTTCCATGATCTCAGTTTTGCCTTTTCGACCTCTATGATTATAAATCTTTCCACCACCTATGTAATTTTTTTCCTTCCAAGTTCTGACATCATTGTTCTTTTGGGGCTTTAATTTCCCAAAATTTATTTTCATTCTGATTCCCCCTTTGTGAGTAGAGGGAAGGTATAAATCGTTGCTTGATACATGTTATCCTATCAAGTACTTATAATTTCTCAAGTACGATTTTCTGATGTGTCCATCCAGGTACTGCATGCATTTGCAACAGAAGGTGCCCACTGTGCCAGAGTCCGTGAACTACTAGATTCCTCTGATGTAAGTGGAAAGGACCTGCTCATATGTTATGGTTTTCTGTTCAATAGTTTTGCTGCTTCACAATGTCACTTATTTGTTCAGAAAAATCACGTGGAATGCCAAGACATTCCTCAAGGCTGTTTTTGTTCTAACTCATTTCGGTTAACGCCACTGTTGGTCTTGATTGTCTTTATGTATATGTACCTGCTCAGGTTTGGAGCGCATACAAAGATCAGAAACATGACCTTTTCCTCCCTTCAAATGCTCAATCTGCCGCTGCCGGAGTGGCTGGTCTAATTGAGCATTCTTCATCCAGGCTCATTTATGCACTAACTGCTCCCCCGCCACAAGCTTCTAAACCCTCAAATGCAGCAGTAACTGATTCAAATGGAGAACAACACTTTTTTCAGAGTTAAAAGGAAGCAAGAGGTTTCCTAGCGCTCTACAGTATTTTAGTGTAGTACACTGTACAGTTTGATCTATCTTTTCCTATCTCTTCTTTTTCTTTTCTCCATCTCAGGGTAGACGGCATGCCATTTGCGGATTTTTTTTTTTTATCTTGAATGAGGAAAGCTTTTCATTTTTTTACTGTAAAAAGGTGCTTGAATCTTTCTGTACATCGAGCTCTCCTTTTTCTTTTTCTTTTTCCTTATTTTCTTAAATAGCTGAGTTGATCTTGTGTATATACACTGTAAAAATATTTCTTTGATCAAAGTATTTAGTTGATTCTATATTCTACCTGTCTTTGGCAACATGTACATCTTTATTGCAACTCCGTTTGGACACAGCACATGCGTACCTGCGTGGTGCGTGGTCTCTGAATTAACACATACCTCTTGCAATTATTGGAAGCTTTAGAGCGATTTTAGAAAGGTTAAGAGTCTGTTTGGAGTGATTTTTATTTTTTACTTATGAATTTTTGCCATATCTTACAGCGTACGAACTTAATACTTGATATTTTTAGAATGGTCTTATATTGATATTTTAGTATATCTGGGCGAAGAGAGGAAAAAGTTACTTTCAACTTGTCAGAAGTCCAGGCAAACAATCTTTGTCTGAAAGTGCAAAGGGAGAATTGCCTTCTTTGGTGACTTGATATACGTTCAGATTTTTTGTTACAACCTAACTGTTGGATGGCACATGTGATGCTTTGCTTGCTGCAGCTACACTCTTCAGTCTGTCTTTAAATATGTGATTAAGCGTTTTCTTTGGCGATAAGAAAACATGTGATTGAGTTGCTTTGCATTGTTAGAGTGAGATTTGGTAGCGGATACGAAATGATTGCGGGTGTCAATTAATGAGCAAGGAGTCCTTTTTACCAAACAGGAAGCCACCCCGTCTCATTGGATGGTCGATTTCTGCAAGTCTTTTTCTCCCGGCTCGATCAATCTTTCTCAGGAGGTGAGGGCTAACTACCCCCGAAAGGAGCAGAATTCTCTGTGCTATATTGCTTATCCATAGTGTAGTTGATAAGATTTTCTTAGTACTTTAAGCATCGACGTGGTCGTTTGCTTGCGCACTTTTGATGTGGACAAATGTCCCGTAGCTTTCCTTGAATATTTAAAGGGTAGTTTGGCAGCCAGATTTCGCCCGGAGCTCTAGAACTCAACCACTTTTTTTATTATGTTTGTTAGACTCACTAGGCCCCAAAAGCCAATCTATATCAAAGCAGGGGCAAGTGGACCAATTTATGCAGAATTGACCGGTGTCTGGTCATGGTGGCCTAGCGAAGTCACGATCCCTTCATTGCAATGCTTTAGGAGCCAGACTCTGCATGTGAGCTCAATCCCACGTGCCATTAAGTCTGTCGGGTCTTATGTGGAGCCTATGTTATCCGACGGGGTATTTGAGTTGGAAACGAGTAAGCTTTTTACGACAGAAAGTGGGAATATCATTAGTTGAACCCAAGAGCTAAAAGCAGTTCGCAAATCCGGTCAGTGAACTTTGGACTGTATTATATGCACGGTATACCTATGATGAGTTACTGTGGGAAATGTTAATTGAGCACTCCAAGGGTTGGGTCTCGCATCCACACTTGAATTCGGGTGAATTCGGGTCGCATTTTGTGTCGACGCCTTTTTTATTGGTTCTTTGACGGTGCTCTCTAGGCTGACCTCCGTCAGAGTCCATACTGCAGGAGTCATCTTCTCTCCATGGTATCCCCCGAGGGTCCATGGGGGTCGGCAGAGGCAGTTGACCATGCACATGATGTTCAAAGAATGTTGGCCATATACCGCCCGAAGTCGCGTTGTCCCTTTAGGCGGGCCAAGTAGGTTGTTCCTTAGATCGAGGTCATGAAGGCACCCTTCCCGACCTTGCTCACAAGCACCCCCAGAACACTCCACTTCTAATTGGTCGACGACGCCCTTTTGGTCAAAGGGACTGGTGTCTTCTATCGTACACAAGGGAGAAAATTGGGTCGACACATATGTACGTGAATATTAATTATTTCAATTTTTTCTCCGACCCAACATTTAATGATTCCTAGATTCTTCAAATTCGAATGGATATGATCTGGTGATGAATCGGTTGGTTGTTGGGAGCTACAATAGGGAGAAGTTGATGATGAAGTCGCGACGTACAACACATGTGGGGGCTCATTCATTCAAGGATAGAGCTGGTGGGAGTTGATTACATAATTGGTTTGGTTAGGGATGTGTGGACGGTCTCTTCGGTAATGGTGTACGATCTTAGGAACTACATGCGCTCGAGAGGCCGATGTAATTGATAAAAATCTGATGGTAGCCAACATTATTAGGCCGCGGAACTCAAATCTTCCTCGCTCGAATTCCTCATTTGACTAGACCACCGCTCCACGCATTCCACACGCAGCATACTAGAGAAAGTCCCCCTTGGGGGGTGAACTTTTAGTGATCCTTCGAAACTCAAGCCGGCGTGAGTTTTAGGAGACTGCAATTGACAGAGTAATGGCCAAATGCGTCACGAAAGTCTCTTACCTCGAATACTTGATTTCGGGCTATTTATGTTTACTTTGATCGCCTAGGTTCATCAATTTTTTGGAGCGGTGGCATGATGGGGAAAACGTAGGTAAATCCGGCGTCTCCTTCTTCATGGCCTCTTCATGAGGGTAAATTTGGCATCATTTAACCTCATGAATTTCTTCATGTCTTTTCATATGAATATGATCACTAAAAATCATAAAACTTATCATGAAAATATAATTTGTTCTTAAAACTTTCAAGTGCAATCAAGTCTTAAAACTTATCAAATTGATGCGGTTGAGTCATTCTATTAATTCCGTCCAATTTGGCTAATGTGACTAAAATAAGTATGATAAACCAAAAATGACGTAAAATTTGAGTCTTAATATAAATTAAATTAAATTAAATTAAGAAATAAACTATTTATAAAAAAAAAAAAAGGCAAAAAACCAGTGAGGGCCTATAGGACCCTTGTCACCGCAACCTGACCATCGCCAAAAGAGGCCAACAATAGCGAGGCAAGGGTTAGCCGGGTTCGTTGCCGGGCCATGGCTAGTGGCCGGCGACCTTGGTTGACCACAAGTGATCGTCGTGACCCTCCCTCATATCGGGTGAGGGTCACCGGCTCTTGCCCAAACCGAGCTAAGGGTCGCCAACTATGGTGGAGCCTATGGTCAACCAGGGTCGTTGGCCGTTGGCCAGGGCCTAGCAACCCTAGCCAATCCTCACCCCATCATTGCTAGCTCTCCGATTATGGTCGAGTTGCGGGTGACAAGGGCCTTGAAGGCCCTCATCGATTTGCTGCGTTTGTTGTTTTTCTTTTTCTTTTCTTTTTCTTTTTAAATTTAATTTAATGAATATTTAATTAAAAATTAAATTTAGACTAAAACAACGCCATCTTAGATTATCTTTCTTATTTTAACCATGTCAGCATCACATAGGAGAGAGAAAATAATAATAAAAAGTTACGTCAATCTTTTCAATTGACTAAATTGAATAGAATTAACAAAAGAACTCGACTATATCAATTGGACCAGATTCAATTAAATTTTCATAACAAATTTCTTAAGTGTCCCCTTTAAATAAGAGGAGTATTTCTTACATGTGTCCGGGTTCTTCCTCGTGTCTTTTCAAATCTGAGGGGTGCAAATCTCTCACACGTCTCCAGCTCAGATTTCTTCCTAACATCGAATTTTTATTTCGACTTCTTCCACTCTTCTTGTAATTTTAAGTCCCGTTCCTCGAATTCTCTCGGGTAACATTGCTTCTGCTCCTTCTCTTTCATCCCCTCTCTGCGCATAATAGGGCAAGTTGCCAGAGGTGTTTTAAGGTCCTTTTCAACATCAAAAGCACATCTTTTCGACATAATTTCGGTCGCTTTCCATGATTCAACTCTTATTGTATTGTTTCCTTGTTCATTCGGGCGATCTTTAGTTAATTATCTAACTTGTTTACGATTTCTTTTAGTGTCTTAAGAAGAAATTGCTCATTTCTTACTTCTTTTACATACGTTTCAATTCTTAATTATTTCAGGTTGGTCCGGACTACTCGAATTAGAAAAAAAGAAAAAGAAAAAAGAGAACACTAGAAATCCAAGCCCCGGCCTACTCGGGCCTGAAAAAAATGGCCTGCCTAGGTCCAAGCTTCCGGGCTCCGGCTCTTTTTTTTTTTTTTTTTTTTCCTTCTCTCTCTGTCAACCCTAGTCGTGCCTTTAGCCACAAGCAAGTCAATTAAAATAAAACGCTCCTTTGACCAAAAAAAAGAAAGAAAAGGAAACGTGATTAAATATTACACTTGGTTCGCCCCTCATTCTTGCGGAGGATATCCGCCGGCGGGACCCAAGAGGAGAGAAAGGCTGGTGCCAGTTACGAGTTTCTTCTTGCAGTGTGCAGGCAGGCGCGAGATAGGTATCATTATTTTACCCACGCGCCCTCGTCGAAGGCAGGAAATTACGGAGACTGCCATCCGGTGTGGTCCCAAGAAGCCTCTAGACTTTTCCCTTTTCTTTGAATTTTCTCCTTTGCTAATTTAAGTTGTCAATTTCATTTTGACTTCACGCCATCTTTGAACGGACATTGACATAAGTCGCCTACAAAGCCCCAGGATCCACGGCGAAAGACAGAAATTAGCTTACCATACTTTTTCCCTAATTGGTCAAACTTCCAATCTCACTCAAACTCCTCCTCCACCTCCAATTCATGTGTATATATTTAAATAGCACCAATTATTATAATAATAATTGGTGACAAAACCGCTCCGTCGACTGACCTTATTCTAAACTTATGTCCATCGAAAATGAAGGAGGATGTATGTCAATTGGTATCTTCCTAGGGATATGACGCGCCATGCTGAGTTCGGATTTCTCCTTATAAATTCATGAAGCGTTCGAGTCATGCTACCGTCGTGACGTTAAGATGGGTCAAAATTGAGTAAGGAATTTTGTGAAACATAAGAGAGAGATGAGTCTGTTTATACCCACCATAAATAGTATCATTTATAGGGGAAAAGCATCATGAAATAACAAAACGAAAATCGATAATACCTTACCAAATATGGAACCCACCGTCTGCCATTTAATAAAAAATGGCATTAAATTAATATACTCATTGTTATGCCTAACAACCAAACATTGTTTTTAAACTATTTTTTATTAAATAAACCAAAAAATGAGTTAAGCAATATTTATGGCTCACAAATGGAAAAATGAGAATAAACGTGACCCAAACGGTCACCCACCAAAAAGTAATTATAATAATAGCCGAAAACCGTTTAAAACTAATACCGGAAGGAGAGAGAGAGAGTGGGGGCTGTTTGGGGAAATCCGGAGATGGAGAGGCGAGATGGCGCCACGTGTCCCTACCGCATTTATAAAAAAGAAAAAAAAAAATTAGGGTCGCTGGAAGCCAAACGCCTGCCACCCACTTCTCCGCTGGCCCTAAGGAACTCTTTTCTCTCTCTCTCTCTAAAATTTTCCCAGAAAAAAGTTTCGAAATCGCTGTAACAGAGGAGGAGGAAAACGAAGGAAAGAGAAAGGGAAAGGAAAATTCGCATTCCCCGCAAAAGCTTCCCCAACGCGTCCTCTCTCGCGCGTCCTGGTTTACACCTGCTCGGAAAAGTCCACTTTGCTCGGTTGGAAAAACGAAAAAAGAAGTCTTTGTTTTTTTTTATCTCCTCCTCTCCTCGCATTCGCCCACCTGTGACGTTTGTTTTTTTTGTTTGTCTCTCGAAGGTACGGGGAATGCCTGCATTTTCTCGCTCCAATTTCCCATTTTTTCTGCCTTGTTCTGTCTTTTGATCTCGAATTGTTTCGTTTCTTCTCGAAACGGAGGAACCCATTTGAGTTGGAGCTAGGAGGAGGGAGGAGGATGTCTTAGTGGAGTCATCTGTTTCTGGGTCTGTGAGGATATTTGGAGCTCGTGAAGAGTTTTGACCCCTTTTTTTTAGCTTTCTTGATTGTTGGGTGTCGATTAGAATGCGGCATTTTTATGGATTGAGATGATTTTATCGTGATCTAGTGTCTCTTTTTCTCTGTTGTTTTTTGTTTGTCCTTTGTTTGGAGGTCAGATCTGCTGGGTTTTTTGTTTCATCCCGCGTTGATATTGGCGTCCGATTGATTAGTCATCTTCTATGTACCGTGTCGTTGGTAGATTAGCGCGTTTTTTTTTGTGGATAATGATTTCTGTGAATTCGTGTAATTGGGGGAAGAATGGGAAAACAGACCGCCATATGTTCCGTGTGATCGAATTTAAAACTTGAAAGCAAAGCTAAAAATCATAATAGAGAAATTGAGAGGGAGCCAAAGCCAGAAGTCATGTGGATCTCAAAAGCTCCTTTCTTGGTGGGAGCTTTTGTTTTTTCTTTCTTTCTTTCTTTTTTGTTTTTTTGGAGATGGGGTTTATGAAATTTTGAAATTTTTTACTGCTTTGAGAATTTTTACTACAATTGTTTTGTTTTGAATTATATTTATTCACGAGACACTTTGATTGGATTGCCAGCATATTTGGTGGTATCTTGTTCTAGAAGAAGTTGGCATCTTGATACTTGCTTTTCTCCCACTGAAATCTGAATATCTAAAGTATTATTATTCCAAATGTTGGCTTTCTTGCAGAGGGACTGTGCCGGTATTTACTTATTCTGCTGAGGCCTGCACGGATTGTGCCGGGTGTGCAACTTTTAGTCGATTATTTAGCCGGAGCAGGGCTCTCTGATCAGTGGACCTGCTTGTTTTAAAAGTTAAAGGTCATGGTTGCCACCACCGCTGCTTCTGCTTTTTCTCCAGTTCCTTCACCTGACTCGGTCGCGAAAGCAACCAAATCCAGAAATGGACCTGCCAATTTGGGAATGTTGAAGTCCAATTCTGGTTCTGGGGCCTTGCAGGCGAAGGCAAATGCGCAGGCCCCTCGGAAAATAAATGGTACTTCTGTTGGTCTGGCAACACTTCCTGGGGTTGTCAAGGATGAGGGGAATAAACCATCCGCTGCACCTAGGACTTTCATCAACACACTGCCTGATTGGAGTATGCTACTTGCTGCTATTACTACGGTATTCTTGGCAGCGGAAAAGCAATGGATGATGCTTGACTGGAAACCAAAGAGGCCAGATGTGCTTGTTGACCCGTTTGGTCTGGGGAGAATTGTCCAGGATGGCCTTGTTTACACACAGAATTTTTCTATTCGGTCCTATGAAATAGGGGCTGATCGTACAGCATCCATAGACACGTTGATGAATCATTTGCAGGTAGACTTTCCAGTTTAGTTATATGGTTCACTGGTCTAGTTATTAATCTCACTAATAAAATAAGAAACTCTTTACACTGCACTTTTAGTTGCTTGTGCATTCTTTTCACTTCCATGTATTGTTTTATACTTGTGTCAACTTTTGTTAGCTTTTTTCGTTATAATAAGCTTTTTTTAATTGAATTTCAGGAAACAGCTCTCAATCATGTTAAGTCTGCTGGGCTTCTGGATGATGGCTTTGGTTCAACTCCTGAGATGTACAAGAAGAATCTAATATGGGTTGTCGCCAAAATGCAGGTTTTGGTGAATCGCTACCCTGCCTGGTGAGCAGCCATTGTATCTGATTAATTGGGCTGTTGGACTCTCATTTTATGTGTGGCTCTTGATTTATCTGAAGAGTCTTCTCTATCAATCTGGCTTTGATGTTTGAGGTTCTAGTTGGTTGTTTCTAGTTTGTATTTTCTTGTTGTGGAGTGTACTACGTCCTTATTGTGGAGGGCAATAGTGCTAGCACTGAGTTGCTGCTGTATTTACGATGAATCAGTTGTCTTGATGCTATTTAATTTCTTAACCATGCCAATAAGACAACGCTTTAGATCAAAGTGAGGTTCTATTGCACATGTTGAAAGATTAAAACCGACATTTTTAGCAACTATAGGTGGCAGTGTCCTGAGAGGGTCGAAATGTACTTGAAATGTGGAATTCAATTTTGAAAATTACAAAACCAGTATTTTGCTATTGTTGTGGTTTTCACATTTTAATTCCCAGAGAAAGAAAAATGAAAGAAATGGGCCTTCAACCTCTTGTTACAACTTTATTTTAGATAAAGCAGCAATAATATTCTGCAGTGAAGCATGTCAATTAAATTAGCTTGTTGATGTTGTTACTTTGTCATTTTACGTTTTATGAAGTTGCTGGCCAATTCTCAAGATTTACTTGTTGACCTCTAAAAGTGCAAAGAGATCACATAATAGTATTGAAACCAGTGGTAGCTTTATACAATTTTAGGAGTTTATGCTCTTATATTAGCAATTGATAAGGCTATGTGCATCTCAATTGCAGGGGGGATGTGGTTCAAGTAGATTCCTGGGTCTGTGGGTCAGGGAAGAATGGTATGCGGCGAGATTGGCTTGTACGTGACTGCAAAACTGGAGAAACTTTAACAAGAGCCTCCAGGTGGGAGTTTTAGTTTAAGTTTGATTCTCTTGTGCTTTAGATTCGATTTCAGTTTACGTAACCTTATGTTCTGTTTTTATGACTTGCAGTTTGTGGGTGATGATGAATAAAAAAACCAGAAAATTGTCCAAAATTCCAGAAGAAGTTCGAGAAGAAATAGAGCCTTATTTTCTGAATTCTGCCCCTGCTGTGGAGGAGGATGATCGGAGATTACCAAAATTAGATGACAACACAGCAGACTTTATACGCACTGGTTTAACTGTATGTCAATGGTTTATGAAGTTAATGCGTTGATGAACTTTTGATTCCTTATAAACAATTTTATCTGCTCTTTCTTCAGCCTCGGTGGAGTGATTTAGATGTCAACCAGCATGTTAACAATGTGAAGTACATCAGCTGGATACTGAGGTAAAATAACTTGGCTAATTAATCGCTTAGACCACCAAACTTTTGTTATTCATCTCCTTTTGGTTCTTCATCTGCTTGCTTTTGTAGCTTTTCCTGGTTGAATTGGCCAAATGTAGTAGCATTTGTTGGACTGGTTGTTTCATGCTGAACCACTAAGTTAACTCTATCTTGACTATAGTTACCAAAACTTTATTTAAGTCCGGTGGTGATTCCATTGGACGGGTGATTATGTATGTACCTTGTGAGGTTTGCTGCGTTACCTAGCCAGATCTAATTTTACTTTTGAATTTGGGATCATTTTGGATCAGATTGAAATATCCTTTGGGATCATGAATAAGGACCATTAATTGTATGACCTCACCCATGATCTGAGTCAACATAGCGTGGCATTGCTATTCTCCCATATATTTTTGTCTTTCATCGATCTGAATTATTTCTTTGCAATGCTTAATCTGTGCTTTGCTTTTGTCTTGAGGTGTAGTACTATCAGGAAAGTGTTGACTGATATAGAGGAAAAAAAAAATTCTATATCATCCATCATTTAGGACCACTTTTTAAGCCAGATATCAAGATTCCAAGTTCCAACATATGCTTTAATTGTGCAACTCATTTTTGTTAGTTTCACCTTCAGTCAGTCGATCTCTTATGGGAATTGCTATGAGTCGGATTTTTGTCTTTCAATTGTTGTGGTAGGAATTTGCCTGGTTAACTTAAAATGATGTGGTGGTTTCTGCAGAGTGCTCCACCACAGATCCTGGAGAGTCATGAGATCTCAGCCCTGACATTGGAGTACAGGAGGGAGTGTGGTAAAGACAGCGTGCTTCAGTCGCTGACTGCAATCCCTGGCAATCAGGACAGTGACCTCAAAAGTTGCGGTGAGGTCGAGTGCCAGCATCTGCTTCGACTTGAAAATGGGGCTGAAATCGTGAGGGGAAGGACTGAGTGGAGGCCCAAATACTCAAGCAACTGTGGAGTAGCTGGCGAGGTGCCGGCAGAAAGCGCTTAATATTCGAGTTATTCATAGACGGTTGGAATTAGCAGTATTTATTCATTGCTTGTATAAAGTTCCGTGCTACTTCTCAGATTTCACCGGTTTCTTATCACTCTATACATCTAATTCGATGTCTAAAATCCCAAGTCCACTGTAAATTGTATGTTCTACTCTTCGTTTTGAGCTTTAGCTGTAAGTCTTAGAGTATTAATGTTTGGGAACATGATATGTATCTATTCTCATCGTTTTGCTTCAGTTAGTATTCTAATGAGTCGTGAGCTGAGCTTCATCATCTCAAGTTCTACAAATCCAGAAATCTCTCTCTCTCTCTCTCTCTCTCTCTCTCTCTCTCTCCACTGCGAAACTTGTTGGGATTTTTACCGCGGATGTCAGCCGAGCATCAAATCGGCTTGGCTGGGGCCCCAGAGTTCCATTTGCAAACTCAGCTGGGTTGCTATTGCATCTGTGACTCAATAAATAAGAACATAACAGTGGCTTGAGGCTTGAAGCTCATGGAAATGGCTTCATCTTCATCGCTGCAGGCTTGCGACATTTTCAGGAGTTGTAGATGAAAGTATAATAGAGCTTGTGTGAACTGTATATTCATTCGGAAGACAATAACCAGGAAATCATCGAGGGGGATCTTATGTGTTCCTTGATTCTGTACATCTAGTCCTTATTTATTTCTTCGTTATTTGCAAAACCCAGATTGGTTTTCCGAGATGAATCTGTTGCTCACATCAACCCCTGCTTGATAATCTTCTCGAAATATTCTATTGTCCATCGCATCAACTTAAAATCTTCGCAGAAAAGCAGACAAGTTGCTTAGGAAAATGCTTCCAGCTGATGTATCATAGTCTTTCACCTTGATAAATCGAGTACATTTTTTTCTCTTAAATTGAAAGTTATTATCCCAACACGGGCAAAGGTACTTCTGACTCCTGCAACAGTGGTTAAAACCCATTTTCAGACTACTACTTACTTGGAAGAAATGACTCCAACCTAACTGCTGCATGTGAGAGATGAGACACATCTCCAACTCTAGTACACTGAAGCCTTTCGATACGAGGCAGACATCTTTCAAAGGTTTCATAATCATCTTGTCTGTCTTGGACTCTTGTGCCACCACTTTTTTGCCTCCCCATTTGCAAACCCTAATTATTTCCTGCCTTCACCTGGCCAAATATCCAAAAGCTAAAGGAAAGCCCACAGCAATAATGTTTCTTGTCTTCTTCCTGCATGGTGAAGAAGTACTATTGAGCTTTGACAGTTCACATCATAAAGTTTAATGAGCTATGCAGAAGCTGAGCAAGTGCTACAAGTAGCCATCATTTAATAATTTATTGCATAATTAAGTATTGTCAAAGAGTGCTCTCATCAAACATACTTAATAAGGAAACATTTTGTGATCTCCATCGCATTGATTACTAGTAATACAATAGAAACAATACATTGAAAATAGTAAATTTTCTTAATTGGATGTTCGATGACCAAATCATTCATGATACATTATGCTACTCACTCGTAGGGACCTATCTAATAATCTTTTGTCAATACAAGATCATATTAGTTCTCGCTTAATTTCCAAATATGTGTATGATATTGCACCAAATTCCCTTCTTTGAACCCTAATTTTGCAATGTCAACTTGATAAATTAAAGGTCATTATGGGCTTTTACCTCAAGAATGCTTGCCTTTGGGTAGTTTTACTTCAAACCAGTTTCTTCTTTACCATCCCTCCCTCTCCCTTCAAAGTAAATAAAGCAGCTTGTATGCCATATCTAATCAACGCATAATAAAGTCTATGGCTACCTTGTAGCGGTAAAATTAAATATTCTAAAGAATTTACCCATCTTTTGGTGCTTGGCTTGATTCGGAAAACCTAGTAAAGAGAGATTGTTTTCCTGATAAGTGGAAAACCTATTTTCAAAAAGTTTTTAAGTCATTTTGTGGATAGTGCTTATACTTATAACTTGTGAATCACATCTTCACCGTCCAATCACCAATTCCACCACTAATAGGGTGCGTAGCCTAGTCAAGATTATTGCTCAAGCGTGACTCGATTCTTTTGGCTATCTTAAAACTCAAAAGTTGACTCGAGCTCGACTTTTTAAGCCTAAGCTAAATGTGTTTATTTGAGCTCAATTTGATATATCTCGAGACTCGATTACAAAAAAAAGAAAAAAAAGAACACTTCGATCCAAACTTGAGTATGATTCACAATAATCCAGTAGAGCCTATTCCAAAATTATTAAGTTTAGTCTAACTCGTGCAAGGCTAGGACTTATTCATCAATGGCATAATAACTATGGAAGTTATATACTTTATGTATGTTTTGTGTAATTGACTATACTAAAATGGCCACAAATACAAAAGCTTCATCTGCTTGATTGGATCTGCAAACTATCGGAATAAATTATTTCAATATTGAGATGAAGAATTTATTCATTTTTGAACAGCAGAACTTTAACCTACGGTCATGAAAAGTTTATTCATTTTTGAATGGTGAGATTTTAATCCGGAGTCATGAAAAATTTATTCATTTTTGAGCGGCGCGAGTTTAACGTGGAGTCAAAAAAATCGAGCTGAACTTTTTGACTTTTTTTTTTTTGACTTTTTGAGAAATTGGGGTGTTGAGCCAGAATAGCCAGCCGATAGCTTTGGCTTGTTTACACCCTCTTGATCGACCGACAAGGGGGACAATGGCCCCCATGATCTAACAGGAATCGCCTTGTGCAACAACCTTTATAGTACCAGAGCCATCACCATCCTCGACGTCGTCGGTGGCACCACCATCGCGGGCAAGCCACCTCCAGCACTATCCCATCAGCCGCCCCGTTGCCACCGCGGCCAGTGTCTCTCCTACCACACATCAAATACCAACGACGGGAAGTTGAAGTGGACGGTTTTCCATGGAGAGATCTTGTGATGTGCTAATGCCAACACCTTCCAAGAACCTCAAAAAAGAAAAAGAAAAGACTATTTAACTGCTTAAACTGCTCTAGAACAAGGCCCTAGATTGCAACTGTAACTGCAGCCGCAAATGTCAAGAGTACCCTTTACTCATAACTAGGCTGGCCTAGGATTCTTCAAGAAATATATTAAGCGAAATATACTCTGTCACAGATTAAGCGTACAGAAAAATGCTTATCTTAATCTGCAACGGTGGTACCCGACCCCAGTCCTATCATTATGCAATTCTTTAATTCCAGAAACCAAAACTCTCTCTCTCTCTCTCTCTCCTTCCTTCCTTCCTTCCTTCCTTCCTTGGACTTGTTTCTTGTTTACTTCAACTAGTTTGGTGGTGCGGTGGGACTGTTGAGTGTCAACAGAGTACCTGCAACCCCCTCTGAAGAAATATATAAATGACAGCCCCTATCTCATTTTGCTTCGCCTGAATCGAGGAACCTTAATTGATGTTTCATCATTATTGTTCGTGGAGATCCAAGACATAAAGATCGAACGATAAAAGGAAAAAAGAAAAGAAAAGGAAAAGAACGAAAAATCAAAAAGCACCCAAGGAAATTTCAAGATCACATGGAAACTACAACAACACAGCCCCTCCCTTCCCAAACCTCAAGAATCGCCTCTCCACTCCATGTGGGGACAAATAGCCACCACTCCATGATGATATAAAGTGGAAATGCTTTGTCTCTCCCCTGCTCCTCTCTCTCTTCCCCTTTACAAAAAAAATCTCAGGAAGAATTGAAACCCGTTTGTATTTCTCTCTGGTCCCCATGATCTGGGTGGTCTCCTTCGTTTTCAAGTAGCTTCATGGTATAAGCAGGTATTTTTCCCTGTATCTCTGTCTCTGTCTCTCTCTCTCTATCTTGCTAAAAGTTCTATGTTTTTTCTTTGCCACTTGTGCTTTAGCCGATTCTTGATGTGGGTTTCGGTCAATTTAGTGTCTTGAGGAACATGCTGGGTAGATCCAGTTGTGTTTTGCTGTCTGAATATCGTGTTACGTCAGATCTGAGGTTCCATTCATGAAAACTTGCTGAAATGAGCGATTTTTAGAGTGAAATTCGCCTTCTTGGGATGTCGTCTCCATCTTTTAAGCTTACTGAGCTTCCCTGAAGTCTTGATCTGCATATTCTTGGAGGAAAAAATGGAAGCTGACGGGAATTTGGGGAAAAATTTCGTCAATGTGAGTGTGATTTTGTTCAGCTATGTTATGGAGTAAAAGTAAACGAATCCCTTCCCCACATAATCACCTGCACGCGTTTGGCTTCTGTTCTTTTGTACCATAATTGCCATCTTGATGATCTTAAACTTTGAACCTGAAAAGATACATTCAAGGGATACATACCATGACAGAACATCTCTCTCTCTCTCTCTCTCTCTCTCTCTCTCTCTGTGCAACTGTAAGGAGGATCTCAAATGTAGAGCTCTGATTAGTAGTTGATGCTGTGTGATATAGTTAGCGGATCCATATGTCCTATTCCTCTTGGTGAGAAATACTTTGTCTATTGGGTCCTGCTGTTTGTCTTATTAACATTGTATTTCCTGCTTTGAATTGGCTGATCAACCCTATTAACCCTATTCCAGGTGCCAAAAGCATTTTCAGCTGCCACAATGCTGAAGCAAATTCTGAACAAAATACCACGGAAATCACCAAAGGGTGATTCTCAGGATGCTACTGGGAATGACCCAGGTGACAATTCCAATGGTTTTCAATGTATGATTGGAGGGGGTACTTTCTCAAGCCGATTCAATGTTGTCAAGAGGGTGTCATCTGCAGTTTTCCCTGCTAGCATGATGACAGGACTGGAGGCTGTCGAACCATTTATGTCATTCAAAGATGTATCAAATTCCCAGAAGCAGAACCTGTTCGTCAGTAAGTTGAACTTCTGCTGCAAGGTTTATGATTTCAACGATCCTGATAAGAACTACACAGAAATAAATTCCAAGCATGAAACTTTGCTCGAGCTTGTTGAATTTGTTTCTAGTGGATCAGCTAAGTTCAATGATCCGGCAATAGCTGCCATGTGTAAGATGTGTGCAATCAACTTGTTTAGGGTCTTCCCTCCAAAGTACCGGTCTAATAGCTCTGGAGGTGAAACTGAGGATGAGGAACCAATGTTTGACCCTGCATGGTCACATCTACAAATCGTATATGACTTGCTACTCCGTTTTGTCAGTTACAATTCTCTTGATGCAAAGGTCACAAAGAAATATGTTGATCATTCTTTTATACAGAAGATGCTTGACCTCTTCGATTCTGAGGATCCGAGAGAAAGGGACTGTTTGAAAACAATCCTGCACAGAATTTATGGGAAGTTCATGGTACACAGACCCTTTATCAGGAAGGCTGTCAGTAATATCATATACCGTTTTGTTTTTGAAACAGAACGACACAATGGAATTGCTGAGTTGTTAGAGATCTTTGGAAGTGTAATTAGTGGGTTTGCATTGCCATTGAAGGAGGAACATAAGATGTTCTTATTGAGGGCTCTAATCCCTCTGCATAAACCAAAGTCAGTGGGCGTGTATCATCAACAGCTAACATACTGTGTTATTCAGTTTGTAGAAAAAGATCCGAAATTGGCCAGTGATGTTATCAAGGGCCTATTGAAATATTGGCCCCTGACAAACAGCCAGAAGGAGTTGATGTTCTTGAGTGAGCTGGAAGAGGTTCTAGAGATGACTAGTTTGGTTGAATTCCAAAAGATCATGGTCCCACTCTTTAGGCGCATTGGATGCTGTCTCAATAGCTCACATTACCAGGTGAATTTTCATTAACTTGATTATATATAGGGATTGATGTATTGCCGTGTACTATGCTTAATTAATCTTACTCATTTACTGAACGTTAGAAAGAAAAGCATTCTGACTTCTGTTGAAATTTGGACCTAGGGGTAGAATCTCATTTATTTCTCAATTACTGCAGGTAGCAGAACGTGGCCATTTGTTATGGAACAATGAGCACGTCCTTCAACTGGTCACTCAAAACAGGCAGGTGATTCTGCCCCTCGTCTTCTCATCTCTCGAGCAGAACATACAGAACCATTGGAACCAAGCTGTGCTCAACCTCACCAGAAATCTAAAAAAGATTTTAACAGAAATGGATGAAGAACTCATGTCCGCCTGCCAGCGCAAGCTGGAAGAAGACAATTTAATGTCGAATGTTGCGGCTGAGAAGCGAAGAGCGACATGGGAACGCTTGGAAAATGCCTCCGCCGTCCAACCTGTATGCAATAATATCTTCGTTTCGGTCGAACCTGCCACATGCTCTGTCACCTGCTGAGAGTATACTCAGTAAGGAAATCTAATAACGGCAATCTGACCCGATTGAGTCATGTCTGTACATTTGTTAGGCCAAGTTTAATATTTTTAGTGGAGTTTGATCTCTGAGATGAATGTAGACCTAAAAAGCGAGCAGTTTTTACTTCCGCATGGGGGTTTTTGTGTGCGGGATTGGTGGGAATGGGAAGCACTTTCCCTTGAAATCGTCCATAGCCATGGTTCCTCTTGTATCGGTATCTTAGGCTCAGGATGTTTGCTTTTATTCTTTGGAAGTTGTATCCGATGTGCCTGTTAAGAACATTGACATCACGCCATCTTCTTTTTCGGCCGTTTGGCAGGCACATTTTTGCTGTTTGACATGGGAATTCGACAATGTATAGTAGGGCTTGTCTTGTCTGGCTGCATTTCCCATTGTTATGTTCTTTGAAAGCTGCACTTTCCCTCTTGCAAAGGCTTGTTCTCACCTCTTTGCCTTTCGGAATTTAAGCATGCGTCACCAAACTTGTGGCGATTCCATGAGTTTGTACAATTCAGAAGAGGCGAGTTGCCCATCTCATCGAATGGTTTGTTTAACAGCAATGGGCAAAAGATGTTGCTTTGCCTCTTTTCAGGCTCAGGAACCACTGCTTAGATGTGCAAGGCTTCTGAAGTTTTGAAACCGTGTCAACTTGAGTTTGTGACCTTATATGCTTTAATGTTTTTCTTTCTTCAGCTGCCCTATCCATTCTTGGGTTGGTTGTGATGCTAGAATTCTTGGTCTGGTCTGGCCTTAAAAAAGGGAATGAGATCCTTCTACCAAATCAATTCATGACCTTTGATGATTGGCAATTATTGCTTTTGTCCATGTACAGGTGCATCAAGAAATTCTTAGGATTGCTGCTGACAAAACCCATCAATCTAGCAAGTGTACAGTGAACACCAGCAATCTTCACGCATGCTGCTGCCAAAAAAGAACAGAATGAAGATGGGTCGTGCCCAATTTTACATCTCCTGTAGTATTTACCGCTCAGCGCGATAGCTCAATTGATCACTAGTTCAACATATATCATAGTTCGATTTAGATTACGTTCATAAGTGCAGTCTCAGAGGATATTGCATACCCAATGGAGGAGAGCCTAGGACAATAGACATGCTGGTGTGATAACGATGACCGGCTCAATTTTTTGGGTTGCATTAACGGCTTGAATGGTATAAATTCCATAAAAAAGCATAGGACTTTTCTTCTCTCGATTGGACAACTAGGGTATCATATCAATCTCGTTCTTTCACTTGGGGTAACTTATTATTTCAGGAGCGAGTCGATAATGTAGCTTGCTATGAAACTGATGCTTTTACCTCATTTGCACCTTTTATTTTTATAAAATTCACCGAGAAGATATCAATGTCGGAAAGAAAATCTGGAGGTGGGGGACACAAACGTTGCCGCATGGAAAGACCTGGCGACAGTCACGGATAGCCAGCATGACGCCATGCCTTAGGTCAACATCTCGTGGCGACAAGGTTGCATGGCGATGTCCCTACCTTAATCACTTGTATCCCACGCTTAATTAATTGGCATAATGCGTCTCCGACATTAAAGGAGGAAAAAGAATCAGATTAATCCCCCTCAACCCAGCCAGAAAAGTCGAGATTTTATGTGGATTACCTTTGTGTGGACCAGATGTTATCAAATGTATATAATGCCGACACATAAAATATATTTAATTCAAAGTGAAGACATCGATTCATGCATAACTTTTCGAGAAAAAAGTAAATATTTTTGAAAACGGTAATATTTTTATATGTAGTTATTTAGGGTCTTAGAGCACATAAAAGTTTTATATTACATTGTTTGATAACTTTGATAATCTCGACTTTTGGTAAAGTAAGTCTAATTCCCAAAAAAGAGATACCAATTTTACTTTAAGTGATACTTTTGATTTGAACTTTTCTTTGTTCCATAAAAAATCTTCAACCTTCTTAATTGTTCAATGTGACTAAAACACTATTTATTGTCTTCTTTTATGAGCCATAACTTGAAGAAAAATAGTAACATTGTTGATAGTCTCTTTCAATTCACCAATAAGTCAAAAACATATCTAGATTGAATCTCTCTAGCCTGCTTCCGCCGTTTCATCATAATTTGAAGTTGTGAACCACCATCTATCAAGAGATGCCGTGGACAAGATTTGCCAAGCTCATGACCATAATCTTTTGTTTTTCTAAAAGAAGCCTAAGCCCTCCCTTTGAAACTTTGAAGTCTACTTTGCATGCACATTAATCAATTGCTCTCATTTAATACATCATCCTCTATAAATTGATTTGTTGGGAAGTATAGTGAAGGAGATTCTAACACTGTGCCCTACCAAAGTGCTTATAATAATCTACAAGATCTCCAAGTTTGGTTAACAGGGACCAAATTTGGAATTCGAGTAAAAATTTGTGATTTTTATAAAAAAAAAAGTTCGGGCCATAATTGTCGCTCAAGGTAAAATTGGAGTTTTTTTTTTTTTTTTTTTTGAGGGGGACTTAGCCTTGATAAAATGAGTCAAAAGATCAAAAGCTGAAAGTGCAAAACGGAGCCAAAGCTTCTTCAAATAGACAGGATTCTAGCGACGGTCTGTCGACTTGAAATGTAACTTCATTTTGGTTTCAATTTGCAAAGGTTGATTGATACATTTAACATCGTTGGGCGACCTATTCATAAATGTTAAGATGATAAAATTGTGAAAGATGGGAATTTCTTAAGTTTATTTAGCAATATGTAATCAAATAGGCCAATGCCTTTTGCCAAAGTGACGGTTGAATTTCCATCATGGATGTAATGGAATGAGATGGGCTGATATCACCAATATCCTATTAGGGTGTTATTGAATAATCAATTTCATCTCGCTTAATAATCTTCCTAAGAAGAGTGACGCTGATTTGCTGCACTTAATTTTGCTTCAGCATCACGATCGCCACAAGAATAAGATCTAATTTAAGGAGGAAAAATAGTCCAAAAAGTCCTAAATTTATTTGTCAATTCAATTATAAACCTTTTAATTATGTCAATTGAGTTGTAAACAATTTTGAGGTTTTACCAATTGAGATAATCCTGTCAATTTTGACAAGAAATCATTGACGTGAACACTTGCCGTCTTATATGATGCGACAAACACTAAACGTAGATAATTTTTAGTAATATTTTAATATTTTATCGAATTTTTTTTGTTTTGTCATTGCAGGCACGAGCATACGTAGAATAGCCGACATCCACATCAGCTATTTCCAGTTAAAATTGGTTGGAGTCAATGTGAAAATGACTAAAACTCAATAATAAAATTGAAAAATTTGGGATTGAATTAGTAAAAGTGCAATAGGTTTAGGATTTTTTGGACAATTTTCCCAACTTTAATGAATTTCCTAAAAATCTGTAAGAAATATCACCATTACCCTCTTTCCAAACAAGTATCAATCACAATCTCAAGCCATCCATCACGTGAACTTTCAAAGATAACGTTCACCGAGTCGCTATTTCTCCTGTTAGAGATGAAACGAACGAGCATGATGCAACAGATCGATCGAAACGATCCATACAAGTGACTGAATAGTCAAGTCCCGATCCTCGAAAGATAATGAAAGAGGTGGACAAGGGAAACGAACAGATCAGGAAAGCTGCTACCAAGCTTCCTTCTGTGTCTCTCATGGTGCTTTACTCATTTCTCATTTTCCACTTTTTGGATAATTCCAAAAGAAAAGAAGAATATCCATCTTTTCCCTTTCGTTTGCTTAGTGTAATGGCATCGTTCAGCCTCTTTTATTCCCTTCTTCAACTCACCATCATCATCTTCTGCTCTCTTCTGCTGTACTCCGAGCTCTGATCACAGGAGAGGGAGAGGGAGAGGGAGAGATGTTTGCTCCGCCGGGGTATCAGCAAGTGTCGCACGTCGATCACATCCGTCGACGACATGAAGAAAGAGGCTGCCTCTACGCCTGGTTGGTCTCTGTTCATCATCATCATAGCCTTCTTTTTTTCTTGTGGTCATCACTCAGCAATAGTTCATCGGTGGCTGTCTCTTTCGTCCTTTTCTCCTCTTAAAAGGGTCTTTGAGTTTTGGCGTTTTGCTAATCAAGACTCGCGGTGATCAATCACATACGATCTAAGACCACATATGTTTGACATATTTTCGCGAAAACCTATCCGGCGGCATCGTCGCCATCATCCCCTTTGTCATCGCTTCATGTGTATTGATGTTTTCCTTTTCCTTTTGTTGCAATGGCCTTGGAAAGTGCAGCCTGTTCGCGCTGTGTTGCTGCTTCTGCTGCTTCGAGACTTGCGAGTATTGCTTGGAGGTGCTCTGTTGTCGCTGCCCCTAAAGTAAACAGCGCACATGAACATCATGTATATCACTCCGTCGGTGATCATGATGTTCTGTAGATCTGGCTTCTTCAGTGTATATTCTTTGAAATAATATCAAGTTTCTGTTCATGTGTATCTATCTTTTAATATATCTGAAGAAAGTTCAGGGTTTGGTAGATCTCATCAACTTATTGCGTAAAACCCATTTAGAACTATTGTTTCTCGAGAAGAGATTGATGGTCTAAGGCTCGGTTTTACTGAACAAAATAGATGGAGGTCTGGGCAACAATCCAGAAGCAAACTAGACTTTCATTAGGGCGTATCTTTCAGCATCTAAAGAAGAAGAATGAGGGGTTAACCCTTACCACGAGGTCTTAACCGCGAGGACAAGCTTTCCCAATCTGATTACTCATTTAGGTTTTAGGGCTGTTCCATAGCAATTCGGGGTTAACACATTCTCTTAATCTGATCCAAGCGAATGCAATTTCAGGCATACAAATTCTTGGCCACGAGGGCGCTTCCGACTGTGAAATGCCTGTACTTTGTAGCTCAAGCTATGTCAAGAAACTAAATGAGTAGAAAATGTTGAAAGCAACGAGAATAAACTTCATGCTACATTAGCTTCCTTTCCTATTTCTACCTGAAAACAAGAACCAGAAAATTAGATGTTCTCGCTGTTGAAAGTAGTTGTTTGCTCTAAAGTTTCTTTTTTTCATTTTGGATGTAGCAGAAGCAATCAACATGAACCAAGAGCAGAGACTGCATTTAGCCAACGTTGCTAAGATGATAAACGATTGTCTTCAATATTTCCTCAATTCGTAGACAACTTGAAAACCGTCACAAGGATTATTAGGTTTGCCCAGTTCACAGCTTACAAAAGGAATAATTATGTGATTGCACAGGGCCCTGTAACCTGCAAGAACTTAGCAACCTCGCAGGAGTTATTCGTTGAGGGCCCCGCATGAACCAACTTTGCAATCTATCTGGAATTATTCAGTAAGAACAGATGACTTCAGAAGATGTACACGCAGGTGATGGAGGTCAGCATAGTGGTCAACAATATCGAAACAAGGTTCACCGCATTGTTGTCCAAAATGCTGAGTCCTGAAATCCTCTTGACCGTCGGCCCCGGTTTGCCAACAACCTGCAGAAATATTTCCAAATCACAAAAATCAGTTAGAACACGTGAAACAACTTGTAATTTTGAACATTGTAGTGCGTGTAATGGTTTAAATGTCGATGACACAAGTACTTTAGCATACAGACCTTATTCCGAACTGTGCAGAATCCACTGAACTGTAACGTGGCTCCAAGCAGAGAATCTATGACACTGCCACAAAGTCCAGCCAAGGTGGAAAGGGGTATCACTAATAATTGCTTCAAAGCCACATCCAAAGTGCATTTTGTTGTGAGAAATCCAACAAGCACGAATGAGATCCCTATTACAGCACCCGCCGCTGCAGCTGCCATTAGTCCCTGAACAGTCACACCGCCATTCGTGCCCTTCCGTACGGGCTATTGGGATACACAAACCAAGTAGAGACAACATGAGAAATCTCACAGAAGTAACTAAATCATTCTCTTGCATGAATAATCAGAGTAAGAGGTAAGGCAGCAGCTTCCTGTTTACCCTTTTCCTTGCTTACTTGCAGGGGAGGATTGAACCTGATTTAATGTCGTAATGTATATATGAATATGATCAGCAGAATGTTCGTGAGTATATAAAAGAATTCAGAGGAGGAAAGTCCATGAAACTTTGGAGGTTCCTTAATCACTCCATTCATAGAAACTGAATTTATTTGTAAAAATTTTCAGCTAGCAATACAGCTTGAAGTATGAAGGCCCTATGATGCCTCAGTGGATGGGACATGCAAAATTACCGAAGTCAATGCTCATGAGCAAATCCATCAGGCATGAACATGCCAATGGCCAAAAGGTCAAGACTCCATTTCCACGAAAAGCCATAATCAAATGCCACAGTATCCTAATACTGAAATTGCAGGTAGTATGCCTAAAACTGAAAGGGTGCGATAATGACGATACACTCCAACTCGCAAGGGAAGACTCCCACTGTGCAATGGGCACAAGGAAAAAGAAACGAATGTACACACCTTGAAGGTCGTGATTAGTCGCGGCTGCTTGTCACTCAGAATTCCGAGCTCTGAAGACCATGTGTCACCATTACAGCAGCAATAGTGACCAATTACACCACCAATAAGTGAAGTAATCAGAGCTGATTTTCTGGAGTCCAAACACTCATCCTTCCATCCAGTTAAAGTCCAGATAACCACAACGAGAACCGTAGAAATGGCGCTATTTGATAGGACCTGTATCCTGATAAGAAAAGTCAAGCAACCATGACGGACACCGGCGTTGATAAATCTAAGCACTTGATCCGTGGTAGCTGCATTCTCTTTACAGGTCAATTAGGCATTGGACATATAACCAGTGCCCAAATAAGATCATCAGTTATGCTTGCCAGTGCATGAAAGATGGGGAAGATATGCCAAGCGCAACTGGGCAACATATTAAGCAAGGTTTCATTTTGGATGGACTGGTCGAGGTTGCAAGGTTCGGATGAAGTTTGTAAAAGACACTGTTTATTCAACATTCTCTTGATAACTTCAGACTTCAGAGGTAACCAAAGAAACAATTTCAGAATAACAAAACTATGCTTTAAGCATGAGAAACACCAATAAAATTCCTAAACACTTCGTCCCTTTTTTTCGTTGCAAGAAGGCGTTGCATTCATGAAACAGTACTGAAATAAAATTACGAATCAGCTCAGACCAAGCTGTACCAATAATCCCACCTACAATTTGTAAGCAACGCCCGCACAAAAGTTGACCTTTTCGATTGCTTCCAAGCAAAAGAACTAACAATTATTTCAATCCAATTTTCCACCATGCAGAGAGAGAGAGAGAGAGAGCAAAGATTTACCAATTTCTCTGTCCACCCTCCTTGAAATCAGCGTCGACCTTGCGCTTCTTCTCCTCCCCGACTTTGGTCAACTTCGATGAAGTAAAGAAGAAAACGAGCAGCACAGCTCCATACCTACCCAGATTCGACACCCACCAAGAAAACCCATCCAAGTTTCATCGACTAACAATTCAAAAGATCTCGTTCGTGAAAACCGAGAAAGCAGCAGCAGTCGAATTCACCTGTACCCAGCTGCGATATGAACGGTCATGACGAGGAACCCGGCGAGCGCCCCGGAGAAGTCGAGCGATTTCCGCCGGTAAGCTCTGGCCGCCACGAAACAAGCGACGAGAGCCGCAACCGCCGGTCGAGCCAAGTGGGTTCCTTCCATTCGTCGCGGCGGTTCCTCGGATTTCGGCGGCGGCTTCGAACCGGAATTGTCGGAAGATAGGTGGACGAGGAGGAGGGAGTTGGTAAGCGTGAGTGTTGAGTGCCGGTACGCCGGCGCAGTAATTCTGGTTATGTTTCTGGGGCACTTTTGCCGTACTAATATACCGGACCACGTTCGCCCGAAAATTAACTACATAGGTCCTATGAAATGTGAAGCAACGACTTTTTTGTTTCCTTTATGACGAAATATTTAAAAAATCATTATCCAAATTTGGAAAAAAATTGTTGAAGAATTTATATGTGAATTGCTTACCTTAACCCTTTCGGAATGGACACGTTCTGAAATGAGAACATCCAAAACTTGCGAAATATATGAACGGTGACGCGTAAACTCACATATAATATTTTTATTATTTGGATGATATTTTAATTTTTGACAGAAAATTTATCGAATTTTAACAAATAGGTTTTATAGATAAAAGAAAATGCACCATAAAAGAAATTTGAAATAAAGAAACTCGTATCATAAATGTTATTCCAATGTTTAATCATATCAATGCGATGTAACAAGAGAGAAGGCTTTCAACAATGAGCGCTCACTAGAAAACATCGTACATCCAGTTGTCATTGGTTGTTCGACACTTTTTTTGTTGGCGACTAATAATTTTTTTTATATTCAATTTTTTTATTCAATTTTTCAGTTGTCTTATTAGGACATTAGATAATGATTTATCTGAGTCTCAAAATCTCCAGAAAATTTATAATTTTAACAAATAGGTTTTATAGATAAAAGAAAATGCACCATAAAATATTCAACTCGTTTTTTTTTATTCAATGTTTAATCATATCAATGCGATTCAATTTGTGCAATTGTCTTATTCAGCTCAATTTGGTCCCCTACTCGGGAATTTATCTGTCTCGTCTCAAAATCTATGCCCCTCCCCACTCAACAAGTCTCTCTTGTTTCTCTTAGTTGGCCGCCGCCACTGGGCGGCATCGCACCATCCACCACAACTCCATTGCCGGCAACTTGATCGGCGATATGAGGGGCTCAAGCACCTGGATCTTGAAGAAGTTTCACAGAGTTACACCTCTCTCTTCGCAACTCTCCGAAACTTGCTTGTCACAAATTTCTTCCTTTTTGTGATTGGTGAAGCAAACCTTGATAAAATTTCTTTGTATATGCATTTTTCAAAAGGTTAATATCACGAAAAACTTCAAACCGATATACTTATGGCAAATTTATTTCAAATTAATTTTTCAACTGTGAAAAACCATAAAATTTTATAATTATGACAAATTTACCCTAAATGACCATAAAAAAAATCTAAACCAATACACTTATGATAAATTTATCCTAAAATAATTTTTTGATTGTTAATCTCAAACCGATATATTTGTGACAAATATACCCTCCATTAAATTAGATTAATACTACAAAACCAATACAACTTTGACAAATTAAGAGTAAAATCCCAAACTTAGTACATCAATCACTGCCATGTGTTATCCAATTCAGTAATTTAACAATAAAATTTTAATAGAAAATAAATAATATAAATTTATCACAAGTGTATTAGATTTTGGATAAATTTGTCAAATATTTACCAGTTATAAGTTTTTCATTGCATTAACACTTTTCCAAAAGCAATTACCTAGAAAGGTTCAAGAATTCGTGGGCAATTTCCGGTTCGGACCAAATTGGCCCGGTTCGGCTTGGCTGCCAAAAAGCTCGGTGCTCATAGATGATAGCAGGCTCTATATATTCGGGCCGGGCTTCAGTTTTGATAGAAGCCCTCTCGGTCCAGCCCGTGACCACTACTGATAATCTCTACGACCCGATTGGTCGTCATAAAGGAGGAGTGCATGCAGATTATCTAGTGCTCTGTTAAGCCGAGGTGGTCCCTGAGTAGGCCCGGCTTTTGCACGGGCCCGCCCGTTATAGGCCCGGCTTTTGCACGGGCCCGCCAGTTATATTAATTTCATGCAAATCTCCGGGCCAGCCTGGGCGGGCCTTGAGGTCGGGCCTAGTTCTTTGCCCTAGACTTGCCCACCATTGAAAATTTTTCATATACAAAACTTCGGGCAGGGCGTTCTCACAAAAAAGCATTTGCACAAGCCCACCCAAAATTTTCTTTGGGCATTGCTGGCTCGGGCAGTGCTTTGGTGGCCTAGCTGCCCGCCAAGCCCATGATCAGGTCTATGCTTCGCATAGGAATCGACATTAATGCAAGGGCAATCAAATTTGTGCCATGTTATCGTGTTTGCATGTCACTACTATGTATGGTTCTGAGCGGGGGAAACTACCCACATCTGTGAGCTTCAATGCACATATGCACGGCAGCGAATAACGTATGGATCGCATGGGTCCAGATCATTCAACTGTGATGTCAATAATAAAGGGGAAAAGTCCACCAAAAACCCCAAACTACGCCCCGGGACAATTTTACCTCGAACTTTTTTTGGGTCATAAAAACCCCAAACTATGCCACTTGGGACAATTTTACCCAGAGACTTTTTAAATGAAGGGCATTTTCGTCTTTTCACTTCTTCTTTTTTTCTTTCTTTCTTCCCCCTCTTCCTCTTCCTGGCAGGGGAAGCCGGCGAGGGCCCTCGCGGCGGCGCCCGTCCGGCCGTGGCGGCACTCCCGGCGCGGGGCGAGGGTGGCTCTCCCCGACGTCGGGAGGGACGCCCTCACCGGATCGCGCGGGGCGGCCCTCGCCGGCTCGGGCCGGGGGCGGGGGTCGCCCTCGCCGGATCGGGAGGGCCGCCCTCGCCGGCTCGGGCGGGCGAGGGTCGCCCCGCCGGATCGGAGGGCCGCCCCGCCCTCGGCGAGATCCGGTGGGGGCAACCCTCCCGGCGTCGGGCGAGGGTTGCCCTCCCCCGATTCGGCGGAGGCGACCCTCGGGCGAGGGCCGCCCGCCGAAAGGCGAGGGTCGCCCGCCCCGCCGGATCGGGGAGGACCGCGCTCGCCCCCGCCGGATCTGGCGAGGGCGACCCTCACCTGACCGAGGGCGGCCCTCGCCCGGTCGGGGGCGGCCCTCGCCCGGTCGGAGGCGGCCCTCGCCGGCGCCGGCGAGGGCCACCCTCGCCGGCTTCCCTCTGCCATGGCCGGCAAAGGGAAGAAAAAAAAAAAAAAAAAAAAAAAAAAAAAAAAAGAGAAAAAAGTGAAAATACGAAAATGCCCTTCGGTTAAAAAGGGGAAACTACCCACATCTGTGAGCTTCAATGCACATATGCACGGCAGCGAATAACGTATGGATCGCATGGGTCCAGATCATTCAACTGTGATGTCAAATATAAAGGGTCTACAGCTAAGGCCGTGTTGTTCCTCAGACGATGCTCGCATTTCAGTTGGTTCGGGTCCTGATACCTACCAAAAAGAGAAGGATGCTCTTCAGAATTGGAGCACTGTTCATATGTTCTGAGCAGGGGAAACTTCTGAGGAGATTTTACATTTGCAGGCATTGGATTGAGCATCTGTTGATTCCGAGAATCGAGCCCGGAACAGGGCGAAGTTGTGTTTGGGTGAAGGAGTTCCTATCTTGGCTTGTCATAATTGAACTGTTCCGGCCTTCTCGCAAGGTCGCTTTCTCCCTTATTCGCAGAACATTGATCCTCAAACCCTGGCAGTATGGCATTTCACTCTTGCTTGCCGGCCAGGGAAGAGCCTTTCGATCGAGCTGGATGAGAAAGGCCAGGGAAGAGCTTCTCAAGGCCTTACCCGCTTTCTGTCCATCGGTTATTCATGCGCAGCTCAGGCAGAAGTTGAGAATTGCTTGTCATGAAACATTCAAGATCTTGGCTGCTTTCCCTGAAATGTCGGCGAGCTACATGCAAATGTAACATCGCATCATGTTTTGGTAAATCGACATCAATACATAGATGCACGATGAGATGCGCTAGGACATGCTGATTTCATGACGTCACTTTTCATGACCAGTGTAAAATCCTAAGAAGCGCCAACACTCTCCGGGAGCTTTTGTATCGTGTCGTATTGACACTCCGACATTCTCCGATACTCGGTCAACTCCCGACACTATCCGACACTTGAGTTTGGAATTCCGACACGCGCGTTTCTGAACTTGAGTTCGGAATTTTGAGTCATGGTTCCGATATGCACAAAGTCAATTTTAAAAATTTTCAATAAAAGATTGGTCAAAATATAAATATGTAAATAAATAAAATAATAATAAAGATAATAAATGGGGAAAGAAGAAAAATATAATTTTCTCTTCTCTTCTGACTCTCACTTCCCGTAATATACAATTCACCCACCCAAGTTTTTTTTTTTTTTTTCTCTTTTCTTCCAATACGCTTTGACACGAGGTCTAGAATGTGGATTACTTTTTTCCTCCAAGTTTTATAAATTATTGGAATGGAATTGAATTTGTTAAATTGAAATAATGAATGATATTAATAAATGATGGATTAATATTTGTAGTATAAATTCATTATATACTCTTTTATTATTTATTTATTTATTTATGAATTTGAATCAAACTAATTTGATTGAAATAATCATAAATATGATAATTTATCACATATATATATAAATATATATTTAACATACAATGTGTCTCAACGTATCGGAATTCTCTAATTTTTTGAAAAATAACGTATCGATATGTCATGTCGCGTGTCATGTATCGATGTTGGTCCTACTTAGGTAAAATCTACGAGGAGGAGCAGTGGAGAATAAGAACACACATTACCTAATACTAATACAAGTTAAATTTTATTTGTTACCTACTTAGCCAAAACTTGCAGGCAGCAAGCTAAGAGGTTAAAGGCAATCACTCAAATTTAAATTGGTTCCATTACAAACCACGTCATTGCATGACTGCTGTGCCCTCCCTGTCCTTGCTCATCTAATCTAAACCTCTCGAACGGTCCGCCGAATGTGCTAAACCACTGATGCCATACAAGCATAACCTCAGTTAAGTGCGCTATTTCAGTCAAGCATGGAGCCTAGGCGTTCGAGTAACACCGTTCTGTAGCAGCAAATCTACTGGCCATCGTCAATCGCCAGAATCAACTGGTCCACAGTCGATCTCAGCGTAACATGTTTAGCATTACAGCAGACACGTTGCCACAATCTCTTGGCCGAAGGGGAGCTGTCAATGGAGAGATGTGCCATCTTAGCATGTCCAGTTACCCATCTAGTTTTCCACCCTTTTGCATACATCCTTGGATACAGATCATGAACGAGATGGGCTCTGCAGATGGAGTGACAAGCAGTTGTGAACGAGATGGGCTTCGCAAGTTGGACTCATCGAACACGAACTTGCCTCGCCTCTACCTTATCTCTATATCCGTACCCCGATAAGATGCGGTTCCAATCAGCAACCAGCCCGGCTTTCCACATGCCAGTTCAGAAGTACGGATTTGTCCCGAATTATTTGGTACGTACGCATCAAGATTCCGAATCGGGTTGAACAAGTATGGCCAGAGCGATTTGAGGGAAAGCCTTCCTTTCCCTCTGGGACAGATGATGGCCTTTGTCCTGATGTCATGTGCATCCAAAATCACTTTTAAAGCTTTGTACCAGCATTTTGATGCATGCATTTATTGCATGCTATTATTGGCTTAGGAGTAGAGTCGAAGTTTCTCACCCTCTCTCTCTGATTGGCAATTTCCATGAAATAAGAATTGGCTATGACAATATACTTGTCCACATATAGGATGTGGCCTCAAATGAATTAAATATGTAGAGTGATGAATTAAAAACCTGCTGTATATCTGACTTTTTTTCTTTCGTTTTACTGTCTTTCTCACTAATAAGTGCTTTCAAGGTGTCTATTAAGCTTGCTTAATAATAAATCTTTCGGTTTTCAAGATCTTAATTGCTATTTATACTTTATTGTCATAAAAAATCTTTTCTTTAGTTGCTTAACAAGTAAACACGAACCTAAATAAATCTTTAAACTGTTTTATCTGAACTTTGAGATATAAATACAAGAGTATTCTCACTCTATTGGGAAAATGAAATATATAACTTGGAGCAAGAAATGCGAGGCGTGTAGGCACTGTCACGTTATAATTAAAAATGTAGCCAAGCTGGGTCTTCTCTTACTGAAGGGACTATTGTTAGCTACCTTCATAGATGGAAATATCGTATAGAAGGATAGGTTAGTGAAGTCTACCTCAACTTCGCTTCACCGTGAACCCATGATTCTCTAACAAGCCCCAATTGATAAAAAAAAATGACTTTATCTTATACCACGACAATAAAATAGTTGTTTAGGCTGTGTTTATTTCACGAAAAATGAATGATTTGAAAAATATTTTCTTAAAAATGATAGCTTGAATCATTTACAAAAATGAATGAATCGAAAAAAATTTCATTCACAAAAATATTTAGACTTAAAGTATTATCAATAGTGAAAATGTTTTTTGTTAACTAATCATTTCAAGCAAATATATTTAGGAAATTTTTTTCTAAATCATTTATTTTTCACAAAACAAATTGAACTTTAGTTTCATTTAATTATATATATATTCCACTACAATTTTTTTAGAGACTCCGATAAAATATATGTATGAATTATGAATGTTGATTACTTTATGAAGTTAATATAGTGTTAATTGAAACTCACCAACAAAAGAAGTTGATCGAAGAAAGATATTTCTCTATTCGTGAAATAGGATTCCTCAATTAAGAATGGTAAATCAATTCCAAGAGACAATGACAATGATATATTTCTCTTTATAATAATAAAGCAAATTCAATGTGCATTTATTTCATGGAAAATTATTGATTTGAGAAATATTTATATCGTCCATGAAAATGTTTAAACATAAAGTATTATTAATAATAAAAATATTTTTCATTAACTAATTATTTTGAACTAACATAAGTGATTATTTTTAAGAAAATTTTATCTAAATCACTAATTTTCCGTAAATCAAATGATAGTTCAATATCAAACTTTTACCCATAAATTACACAAAAGCCCATCTATTGCAATATTGAGCAAGGGCAATTCGAAAGCTAACTGAATCCTATTTCTTCAACACTTGAATCATGATTAAGCAAATTTAAATTTAAATATTTGTTGTCTTTTATGGGTTTTTTTTTTGGTCGAATCAAGTCTTCAAACATTTATTTTCTCTTAACATATAGTTTACTATTTTCCTTTTCACATGTAAAGCGCGTGCTCTCTTACCAGTCATTTAACTAAATTAGAAAAAAAAAAGTGATTGAGAAAAAAAATTATAAAGAGAGATCTTTCTGACAATGTGTCATAACCTTAGGTAACTAAACATGGATTGCTATGATTATTAATAACAGTCGAAACTCAAGTCATGCATATGTCTGAATTAGGTATATATTTTTTGTGATTTTATATAATAAAAATTGGTCACCACTTGATTTATAAGTCAACATATGCACATGGCACCATATCATAAGACCATACTTAATATAAATTATTGTTTCACAACACATTTTAAATTACGACGACGTGCAACTGTGCAATTGAATATAAGTTGAAAATCGATGGTTATGGTTGGTTGAGAATGCCTTTTTTCAGTGCTGGCTTTCGACATGTCAAGGGAAAACCAATCCCATTTATTGCCGGGAGGCCCACACACGACAGTGATCTCTGTTGGGTCCAACCAACATATGCAAGAAATCTATTATAAAAATAGATAACATATGATCTTAAGTTTCAAGACTTGTGTATTAAGTTCTTGAATATTCATGAAGTTTGGCACGTCAGGTGCAAGGAATTGCAATCCCACAACCAAATTACAGAAGCACTCGGACTTGATTGGACATTGAATTTGCAATTTGTAAGCGATCTCATTTAGAAAATCCCAGTCAAGATTATGGCCAAAGGAAAAAAAAAGGGGTAAAAGTCATTAATGTTAGTCAATGAAACTTTGACCAGACGTGTTCAAATTCTGCAATCGGCAGGGCGGTGCATCATATGGACCTATGATAATGTAGGTGGGTATAAAGTTCGTATAAGGTCAAAACTACCCGACCCAACAACTAAAGCAGCATCAAATAAATGATCTTAGTCTCCACTTTGCATTTATTGTCCCTACATGTGGTTAAGCTTGAATCAAGATAGATCGACATATTGAAATGCTCATATTTGAAAACGATCCGACAATGAAAATATCATCGTTGAATTATCCCGCATCGCTTATTTGTGGGGTTTTATTAAGCTTTCCATTCATATAAATTATACTCATTGAGTCTGATATTCATTTAATATTTGTTGGTCGATAAAAATTTTAGCATTAGTAATCGGTGGTTCTATGGTGACATGCAGCTGGATCTAGAACCACACGAAGTACAGTTTTCAGGAGACGAAAATGATTTTGGCTAAGCTACAAACCTTTTCTTTCTTTCTTTCTTTTATGTCCAACCTAAATGGAGTAGTAGTCAAATCTCAAGCTTGTACTTCTGATATTGGCAGCAAGGTCTTGTAGTTGTTGACAATATTTAATGTCACATGGGGAAAACTTGAGACATCTTGAAAACTCCACCCTCTTGCACGTAACTAACAACTCAAAATCAGATGGCAATTTCTCGATTCTTACGAGTTACGTGTCGGGTACATTACTAAGGTAAGAATTGGGGACAAGAGGTGTGCAAGTTTCAGACTCTATGCATATAATCTAATCGAGTCCTAAAGCTTTTAATTGGCGCAATTGTTTTTTAATTTTTTAATAGGAAAAATCGAAATCAACTAGATGAACAATGCAAAAGCCTGTCTATATTGTAGACACTCGAAGATTAATTATATTGCAACTTTAAATTGCACATCCTTACAATATAGATTTAGGACTTGGCCATGCAAATTAATAAAAGATTCAAGATTTGATCACGTCAACTTGAAATATGTAATACTTGAGCTTTTTAGTGAAACTTTTCCCTAATTTTAAAATTTTAAAAAGTTCAGAACTTGATTGTCCTCTATATATACATTCTTGGTCATGAGTTTGATCCATAGCACTATATAGACTTTTAGCCTCTTAACTAATAGTCATAGGTTTCAAGGTTAATTTCAAGATTTATCTGAGTTTTCATCAGTGCTTTTAATTGAACAATTACAGTAAATTATCACTTCTTATGATTGTCATTTGATATAATTCATCGATCACAACTCATATTTGATATATGAAAATTAGGAAATTTTAACAAAATAAAAGTTTCAGTCATGGGTAACATTGGAAAAGAAGCTTAAACTAGTGTTTTGAAATTACATGCTCGCCATAGACACTATGCAACGTCGCAGGATTGCACAAAGACATAGTGCAAGCAAAACACATGGACTTGTTCAAAGTTCCATGTTTCAAGTTCTCAGTTTCACTTGAAACCTTAATCTCATCCGTCAGAACAATTTTTAAAATTTTTCAAACCTGAAATCTACTCCGCATATGTTAGATCTAAGAACTAGATTGATTCTTACCGATCCGATTCTCAGGTTCACGGTTCTATCTCAGAATCATGCTCATTCCTACTTCTACTGTTCCATTCCCAAGGAAAAAAAACGAACCAATCTCATTTTTTAGCTATATAACTTTTCTAAATTTTTCCTAATTTACTTAAAACAGATATCAGTTGCACTTGTAGGTAGTAATTTAACCCTAAAGCTCGTAACTTCCCTAAAATGGACATAATTTGCTTGCACCTGTCGCCGGTGCTTTACTTTCAGAGGAAAATTTTAGTCTATAGAGTTTGTAACGTAAGAATGCTAACACCTAGTTATTAATCAGTATAATAGTAAAATATTTTAAATTGCTGTAAGTGATTGTAGCTACGCTTAGTAACTGTCCTCGGTAATTTTAATTTTCCTATGAATCCTTATAAATGCCAAGTTAGTTAGCATCCCTCACACATAGTAATTTACTTAAACTCTCGTAAGTTGGACTTCTTGACGTTCATAGCTTTCCATGATAAATTATAAAAAACCTATTTTTACGGAGAGCGCTTTTTCCCCTACTACTTAGTAAACTATCTTTACGATCATAATATTTCTTCAATGAGTAATTGTCCTCGTATGGAGTAACATCGACAATTTCATAATCGATAATTTTCCTTAAATGTTCGTAGGTTGCCACCTTTTGAAATCATCCGACAACTGAAAATTTTTTTTTCTTATTTGATCCAACAACCCAGATTGCATACAGGATTTGTCCTGCACATTACCAAACCGAACCATAGAATTTTTCTCACATTCCCATGATACGGCATCATTCGTTACTATCGTACGTAAAAAAAAACGCAAATTAAATCACTTGATTGGTGGGTGATAATGTCTTTCCCTTTTATAAATATATGTTTTTTTTTTTTTTTGGTTTCTAGAAGAAATTAATGTCCCCCAGAAAAGATCATGGGCCCAATGAGACTTTATGCGGGGCGCATGTTCTCACCAATATTTCTGACTAGAATTGAAAGCGAAAGAGAAGTTAGAATTAATGAAAGAGGTGTGATTAGTGTAGAACAGAAGCTAAAGCTAGTCACCAACATTAGTTGCACCATAAGTTTTGCAATTGGCATTCTCGCTTTCCCAATTCCTCTGGTGGGTTGGGTGAAGCTAGGATTGAGCCAAATTGGATTTATAAATTACTTGAATTAGGATTAGTTCAAAACTGGGATTTTTAATTAAGGGCCGGACAGGTAAGGGTAAAGCTAGGATTGAGCCAAATTAGATGTATAAATTACTCGAATTAGGATTACTTTGAAACTGATATTTTTAAATAAGGGTCGGACAGGTAATTTCCGTCTCTTACACTCGAGACATGAGTCATCGTTGCTTGCAAATGAAACATGTGTACAACATCAATCCCAATATCAAATAACATATATCTCATGTGACACTCATATGGATTTCTGATAACTGAAATCAAGTGGACTCACATGTGTTGAGCATATATAAGAATTTTTTCTTGCAAAATGATGATCCCCACCATAACTAACTGATTAACAACCGAGGCTCGTTTTCACAACTTCATCTGGAGTTGTTGAAATCCTTAGAGTGAATGGGAGGTCAAACAAATGGGTTGTCGAACATAGAGTGTTGTTTAAGTCTCACTAAAGTAGAGCATGTGTCTGCCTTGTTTAAATGGTTAAGTGGATTAGAAAACAATGCAAAATAACATATCTTGCATTATTACGCTCTTCCTCCCACGATTGAAGGCCACAGAATGTTGAACCCTATGAGAACTTCTAAAAGCCAATGGTGTATTCACAAATCGAAATTCAATAATGAGTGACTCTTATCTTGGGATCTGTTGCCTCAAACACCCTACTGAAGTTGGCTGTTTTGATCGTCATTTCTAAAAGATTAAGCTACTGAAGAACAATGCCTTATAATAATATGGACAAGAGAAAGGAGGCAGAGCTCTCTCGGTGTCGTCTCTCTTAGGCAATCCTAAGTAGAGTCACAAATTGTAACAAGCCAGGCTCGTAGTCGTTATAATCCTAATTCTTATAAGATTTCAAGCTAAGGAAGCTAGGGCCAAGTACCCATAATTCCTGAAGAGACTCCTAGTCACTGACGTGCCAAATGTAGACAATTGCCGGACCAATTATCCTAGGTTGACCCAGAATTGCAACATGGGCATATGCCAAATCTATTCGTTTCGCGAGATATGGTCATAACAACTGCTCAACAGCCGACCCTTTTTTTCCTCCTATTTGCATGTGGTGGCTTTGCAATGTCTGAACAGACATGGTGCAGATCCATTAGGTTGGACTAAACCGTTTAGGAATTCTGTGCGAGTTGCAAACCTTCGTTTTTCCTCCTTGCCATGCCAAGAAAACAGTTAAGAATGTGCAGACCCTAAGTTTGGTCCATCCCAAAAAAATAAATAAAACAAGGAAAAATTAGAATAGGATAGAATAAAATGAAATAATATAAAGCATGGGATGTGGCAGGTTTCATTATCCATACCCCAAAATTGGGGAGCACGCAATGAATGCAAAGATATCAAATCAGCAACTTAAATGTAGGTTCTTGCCTGTCCACACCACCATGCTATTCATGCTCTATGCTGTTTCCTTGCTCACCATAATAATAAAAAAGTCGTTAATAGATATAAATTAATTGAATGTGAGTCCAAATACACGTGTCACTCGTCCAATGTTGAATGTGTGAACCCTTTATCACGTTGGTGCCAATGGCGGACCTGATCGAGAACGTCTTAAATGTTTAGCCGAAAGTGCGACAAGGTGTCTCCGGGCATTATCATTTGGAGGAGGCAATGCTTCAGAAAATCTAGAGCTCGAATTGGGATGACTTCAAATCTTTCGACGAGCCTGGTTAAGATGTATTTAGGTAAAGAACACAAGCTAGGCATTTGCAACTTAATAGAAAAGAATAAAAAGGAATGGAGAAATGGAAAATATTTAGTTCCATGCTCGAAATTAAGTTACAGTTCATTGAAGAAATGAGGGTACGCAAAGTTTTCATTAAAACCTTGTTTATTTTGCAAAACAATGAATGATTTATATTACTTATAAAAATAAATTGACGAAAAATATTTCTATCATTCATCAAAATATTTAGAGATAAATTATTATTGATAATGATAAGTATTCTTTGTGAATTAATAATTTCAAACGGTACAATTAATCGTTTTTATTTGTAAAATTATTTATATTTTTGCGAAATAAATAGTGTCGATTGTCGTTGTGGTGTAATCAACCTTGTCCTACAATCCACCCAAGAAAATTAGAGTGCTTCTCTAAATGCTTGTATAACCAAAGGTTGGATGCCTTCTACAATAAGAAACAAAAAAATAAAAATAAAAATAAAAGGGAAAATGGATTGGAAAAAAACCACTGAAAATTTCAAACTTTACCCATTACGACACATTTATCCTAAACTATTTTAATAACACAAAAATCGCAAATTTGCACAGCGTAATACATTTATCCCAAAATTTTTCTATAACATTAAAAACCTTAAATTTATATTTATGTGACATATTTAAACCAAAAATTTAGAGTAAATATTTCACATGAATAAAATTTCAGGTTTTTCGTTATCACAAAAAAAAATCGGAATAAATGGATGATTCTGTATAAATTTAAGATAAATGTGTTATAAAAATATAAATTTGACCATTACCAAAAAAAATATATAAATTTGACGTTTTTTTTTATGTCAAGTGGGATTTTTGCACGGGGTGGCAATGCTATTTGGAACGGTGGTATCGATCGAACGGCCCCCAATCTTACGCGCCCCCTCGGGCATCATACTCCCGTCGTCACCGAAAGCCACAAGAAAAGGTAGTAGAAAGAAATGCCGTCTTCCCAACCGTTTCCGTTTGAATTCCAAAACGCCGTAATTCTCACGCCCTCCCGCCCTCGCTCCCCCACTCCCACGCGCCTTCCCCTCGCGTGGCGTCCAAACCCCCCACCTCCCGGTTCCGGGCAACCTTTCCGCGCAAAATGGCAAGCCAAGCCATAACTACACTCAAGGTACCTGATGAGTCCTTGCTACATTATAATTAACGAAGCCGTCCAGCTCCCCCACCCTCTTCGAATTATGTCGCATGATGTACTGAGCTTGATCCATGCAATAAATTTTTTATGCTTTTATATGGGAAGGGACGGACGGTCATCAGACCACTGGAGAGGATAGAGATGGGTCGGAGCGATCATTTTCACTAAATAAAAAAAAATCGAATGAGCGTTATATGTTACCGTCATTAATTCAACATAGAATATGACAATCGATAGTGAAGTGATGCGCCTTTTCTAATGCAATGTGACGGAGTAGTCAACCAATTAAGATTCTTTTTGTACTTGACTATTCAATTGATTATAAGGCGCGTGATGAGCTCCAATCGATAATTACCCAAGTGGATAGTGCAACAAGTGCTTTTTGTGTGTATCACAAAGTTTGCAATTCAAGCTAGATAGCATAAAATGTATTGAGTCATTTCATGGTTATGATCTACAAATCTAAAGCTGATAGAGCAACTTATATTCAACTCTTTACTGAAGTGATGCATATTCTATTTCTTCTTAAAATTTTGATTTCTAAATGAAAAAGAAAATGGAAATGTAAAGATCAAAAAGAAGGAAAGTGAAAACAACACAAATGTTCTATCTAAACTTTTAATTTATTCAATATGATTTCCAAACTCTTAATCTGTTTGATTCATTTAATTCGGAAGGAAAAAAAAGAAAAGATTATTCATGTTATTTTAGGGGCAACGTGACACATCGGACTAAAGTCGATGGACCAGATCAAATAAATTAATAGTATGAAGGGAAAATTATATAAACACGTAAGAGTTCATAGATTATTTGTGTAATAATTTTTTCAATAATAATAATAATAAGAAGAAGGCGGACCGTTAAGAGGCTGTGTGAGCACCGCCACGCCGGCGCGCGTGGGCGTGGGGGGGAGCGCCACAGCGTAGCTTCCTTTCAAAGCTCTGCCTTTCCCGCGGCCATTAAATGAGCGAGCCCCCCCACCCGCCTCCTCCTGTCAACGGCCGTCCCGTCCTCCTCTTCTCTGCGCGAGAACGAAACACCTTTCACGTACCCTGCATGTGCATTAGTGATGGAGACGCTGCGAATGAATGTAAACAAAAAGCGTTGAACCCCCTCTCAGCTCAGCTCAGCACATCAAGAGAGAGAGAGAGAGAGAGAGAGAGACCGCCATTAATGCCCAGCAGAGCTCCGCCACCAAACTCTGCAACTCGGAATTAGTTGGCGCTTAAAGTCTTCCCGCCCCTCCCACGCATTCACTCATCATCATCTCTCTCTCGCTCTCTGTGTTTTGGTGCCTGCCTTATCTCCGTTTCTGTTATGCGATCTCCGGGCGTTCCCTGCTGCTCCTTCTCCTCCTCCCCCTAGATCTCGCCTGAGTGAGCATGTGGAACTCGGTGGACAACGTCTTCGCCCGCTCCGGCTCCATCTCCTCCGCCGGGGGCGACGGCGGCGGCGACGACGAGGAGGCGCTCCGGTGGGCCGCCCTCGAGCGGCTCCCGACCTACGCCCGCGTCCGCCGCGGCATCTTCAGGGACCTCGTCGGCGGGTCCAAGGAGGTCGGCCTGAGGGAGCTCGAGGCGCAGGAGCAGCGGCTCCTCCTCGACCGGCTCGTCGGCGCCGCCGACCACGACCCCGAGCTGTTCTTCGAGCAGATGCGGCGTCGCTTCGAAGCGTAAGGATGCAAAACGCGCTCGTAAACTCTGGAGTTTAGTAGTGTCGGTCTTCGGTCTAGGTGAATCCGTCGATACGGTGCGATGAAGAGAGCGAGTTTTAGTCGGATGCGTCTCGCTCGCTAAATAGTTTCGACCAGCGTAATAGCTTCTGTTTTCTCTTCTCCATTTTCGCTCCCGTGCGGGAAAATAGCGGCAGAGAAGCGGCGACTGTTTTTGGTTCGGGAAAGTCTGAATCGTAGGCGCTACTGAATTAAGACTTCTCCTGACTTCGCTGCATGAGGTTTTTGTTTCTGATGTGCGGTTGAGCTTTTGGGGAGATTCTGTCGGACTCATTGCCTTTTCCCAGAACTTGCAGAATGATGGAAGTAGAGGAAATATGCCTTGAGATTTTCATATTTGGAAACAATGGCTGATGAGATGGGGAAACAGAGCTCTTACTTGGGTGTGTGAGTCCGATCCTAAAGGGGGAAACCAGTTATTAGCAAGCGAAACAGAGTCTTGTTTAGCATCTCCACTTGAAAAGTAGCCGAAACAGAAGATTTCCGAGCCGTCTTTTCTGTATTTTGTGTGAATTTATTGGCTCTCTCTACTAAATGATGGATAAATACGTTGCTCTGTTGTTTCAAATGTTTTGGGATTTATGATCCTGAAGCATTCATTATGCCAATTGTCTAGTCTCTGGACAGTCTTACGTTTGGTGAATCAAAGCTAAATTTGGGGTTTCACCTATAAATAGAAGATTCTGCTGTTATGCTTACATGGTTCTTGCGTAAAATCTAGAATATCTCTACTTTTTACTCAGGGGACATGCTCTTTGGGCTTGATTGCAGTCATGTTTATATTCTACTGTTTTAGTTAATCAATGGGCTAACTGTATCCTTCGAATTTTGTCTATAGAGTAGATTTGGAATTTCCAAAGATTGAGGTTCGCTTTCAGGATTTGACAGTCGAATCATTTGTCCACACTGGAAGCAGAGCTCTACCGACTATCCCCAATTTCTTATGCAACATGACCGAGGTATATAGTGAACACAATTCGAAGGAAAACTCCGATTGAAATAAATTTTATGGATTGGTCAGTATCGGAGCTTCAGATTTAAATGACTCGATTTGGCTGTCATTTAGGCTCTGTTAAGGCAGTTGCGGATTTATGGGGGAAACAGAAGCAAGCTCACAATTTTACACAACATCAGTGGCATAATAAGGCCTTCCAGGTACATCTCATGATTTAAATCAGGTGTCAACTTTTCAGTCTTTAAGATTGAAAAGGATGTCGTTGGGTGTTGTTCTGCAGGTTAACGCTCCTACTGGGTCCTCCAAGCTCCGGAAAAACGACATTACTCTTGGCACTTGCAGGCCGTCTTAAAAGGGATTTGCAGGTATCTAATAGATCTTCAGTTGGGAATGTTTGACAAGACTACAAGCTTTTTTTTGTACTGCCATCCATTAGCTGCCTCTTTGTAAATCTTGTCGTTAATTAAACTGGAGAATCATATAGTGGGTAAACTGACTCTGCTCAGAGTCAGTCATTTAAAATGGCCAAAATACTTAAAGATGGATGTGCATTAATATCCCTCCCAGTGCATTCATATTAAAGTGAACTATCCCAATTGTCGAGTTTAGGGAAAGATACCAATTGAATGTTGTGGGCTGCTCAGATCAATTACTGTACTCTATCTTGAAAAAATGATTCTCTCTTTAATGATCTGAAGGTGTCAGGAAAAATTTCATATAATGGGCATGGCCTACACGAGTTTGTTCCTCAGAGAACATCTGCTTATGTAAGTCAACAAGACTGGCATGTGGCTGAGATGACTGTGAGAGAAACTCTTGAGTTTGCGGGTCGTTGTCTAGGTGTTGGCTTCAAATACGGTAAGCACTGAAATTGTTTTGTGATGAATTGCATTTGTATGCGACTGTACTCACTGCTTGGAAAACTACTACTATTGCTGCAGATATGTTGCTAGAGCTTTCACGAAGAGAGAAGCTTGCTGGGATCAAACCTGATGAGGATCTTGATATATTCATGAAGGTAATCTTATGAATGTGGTTTTAATTTCTCACCCGGGAAAGCTATTACTGTCATTGATGGTTCATCAACTAATAATTTGTTTATCTAGTCACTTGCACTTGGAGGACAAGAGACTAGCCTTGTGGTGGAGTACATTATGAAGGTACCCTCTGCATACCCCTTTCCTGCATTTCTAGTAGTTCAGTTTACTATCTAAAAAAAGGGAACAGGAAGAAAATATTCCGTCCAACAATTCAGTAGTTTTATTTTTATTTTTCCCTCATTTTTCCGTGAGAAGTGGTTCTTTTGGTGCATTGTTTCTGTTGTGTAAGTTAACTCAAAACTGTTTATGGTAAATTTTTATAATCGATGCAGGCTTGGATCATTTTAAGTGCGTGTCGGTTCGCAACTATGGAAAATACAATAAGGCAACATGAGTTTCTTAGAAACCTAAAAGGACAGATACAATCCATGATTTCTAATCCTTTTTCCAAGCAAGTGGTACAAGGTTTTTTAAGCTAAATATTGCTGGCTGATAATCTACTTCTTAAAGCCGATTTTAGCTAGAGTCCTAATCTTATGCTTTTGGTCTCTTTCTACATTGCTTAGTCACAAAAGTAATCTCTTATTAAACTTTTAACAACTTCCAATTGATGTTAATGTTGACATCTAGGTCCATCTTTCAGACATTTTTCAAGAACGTCTATTTCTAAAGAGTGCAGATGTCAAACTTGTCTATTTCTAGCTTGGATCATATAGTTTTGACTACTGATAGCCTCACTCAAATTTAACGATTGGAATTTCACGACTTCCTTTTGGCAATAATAGGCCCTTAAGAGTGGGGTGGCATATTTGTGTTTCTTGAAATTCGTAAGAACTATAGTGCTCTGGGACTAAGATTTATCTGACAAAGATTTTAGGGTTGGACATATGTGCTGATACTCTGGTTGGAGATGAGATGCTGAAGGGGATTTCTGGGGGCCAGAAGAAGCGGCTTACAACAGGTTTCACTGTTGTTTCCTGTTGTGGTCAAAGAAAGGTTATCTTAACTTTGGCTAATTTTGATGTTTATGATTTGCAGGTGAATTACTTGTTGGTCCCGCTAGGGTTCTGTTCATGGATGAAATATCCAATGGTCTTGACAGTGCAACTACCCATCAAATAATTAAGTATCTTCGGCATTCCACGGAAGCCCTTGGTGGCACCACCATGATATCGCTGCTTCAACCTGCTCCAGAAACATATGAGTTATTCGATGATATCATTCTTTTATGTGAGGGCCAGATCGTGTATCAAGGACCTCGCAGTGACGTTCTTGACTTTTTCAAATCTATGGGGTTCAGTTGTCCTGAAAGGAAGAATGTCGCAGATTTCTTGCAAGAAGTAAGTAGCTGCTCCATTGACCTGATGTCTGCTTAGTTGTCTTCAATCGGTCATAAAGTTCTTGTGTGCAGGTGACCTCAAAGAAGGACCAAGAGCAGTATTGGTCTGAACCATATCGCCCATACCGATATATACCTGTGGGAAAATTTGCAGAGGCTTTTTGGCTGTATTCTGGGGGAAAAAGCTTGTTGCAGGAACTGAATGTTCCTTTTGACAGACGTTATAATCATCCAGCAGCCTTGGCAACTGCTCGCTATGGCACTAGCAAGAAAGAACTTCTCAAAACCAACTTTGACTGGCAGATGCTTCTGATAAAACGGAATTCGTTTATATATGTATTCAAATTTATCCAGGTACCATTCCTTAATTGTCAAGTATTTGGCTTCTAAGGAGACCCTGTCTCCATCTCACATTTACCATTGTAGCTGTGGGAACTCCAAAGCAGCTCATAGCTTGAAGCATGAACTAAATAAATCCTCTGAAAAACACATTTGCATTCTTGTTTGCTGATTTATCAAAGGACCTATCTAGTCAAATTGCTAATTCATCATTTCGTTTCTCCTTTTTCAGCTTCTTTTAGTTGCACTTATTACCATGAGTGTCTTTTTCCGTTCAACAATTCATCACAACACCATCGATGATGGAGGTTTATATCTGGGAGCATTATACTTTTCTATGGTTATCATTCTCTTTAATGGCTTTACGGAGGTTTCTCTGCTGGTTGCAAAGCTTCCAGTCCTTTACAAGCACAGGGACTTGCACTTCTATCCTAGCTGGGTTTACACATTACCTTCTTGGGTTTTAAGTATTCCAACTTCACTCATGGAGTCTGGATTTTGGGTAGCAGTTACCTATTATGTAATTGGATTTGATCCTGATATTACTAGGTATGCCATTCTATCAAGGATAATTTTTCAGTTTAGAGACTCTCATTTGCATCATTATTCTAATCATACCATCTTTGCAGGTTTTTCCGACAATTCTTGTTATACTTCTTTCTGCACCAGATGTCTATCGGTCTTTTCCGTGTCATGGGATCGTTGGGTCGAAATATGATAGTTGCCAACACCTTTGGATCTTTCGCAATGCTGGTTGTAATGGCCCTTGGAGGCTACATCATTTCAAGAGGTCTGGCTGATATCCTGCAAAACTTACTATGCAAAAGTTCTTGCGTTCCCTTCACTCATTTTTCTTCTTTGCATTTTGTAGATCGCATACCAAGTTGGTGGATCTGGGGTTTCTGGATTTCTCCTTTGGCCTTTGCTCAAAATGCAGCTTCTGTCAATGAATTTCTCGGGCATGCTTGGGAAAAGGTAAGATAAGAAAATTCATCCTGTGTACTTGCCTCGGAGCTCTTCTGAACAACTGATTAGGGAAGACATATAAGCAATGTCATCCATTTGAGCTCACTAAAAGGAGATAGTTAATCTATGAGACCTACCCTGGAGATACTGAGTGGATATAATGTGCATAACTGATTTAATCTATTCATCAAACACTAAGCACTTCTGAATTCTGTACGAGATGAAAGCAACTCTCTGATGTTCGAGTAAGAACATATTTCAATACTAAAGAGCTATTGGTCATGCTTCACATTTTATAGGACTTGATACAGCAATACATATGAAAATTCCATATGAACAGAAATGTGTGCAGATATTCACATTCTCAAATTTCACTGGTTGCCTGCAGTGGTCACAGAGTATGACTCATCTTGAAATAGTATACACATTGATTCAGAATTATGCTTAGTCACCAATGCGACTTGCAGTTTTTTCTTCATGAATGTGCCATGATTATTAACAGCGCAATCACTGGAGCACGCTATCGGGTCGTTTGCATTCCACTAGGCTGGATACCAATATAAATAAGTATATTATCCGTACTAGAAAGGAAAGAGAAATTACTTGCGATTTGTCGAGAGAGAGAGAGAGAGAGAGAGAGGATCTTGTGTTGATGAGATCACAGGCTCATAAGGCTCATTTAGGTGCCCGAATTGTCTTCCCTTTCAATCCTTTGTTTTGGGGGGTGGGGGACATTGGGTGGAGCATTCAATCTGCAATAAGCCATTGTTTAGCTGTTTTTACTTTTTTGTAATCTCATATATCTTCAGCATCGTGTTTATATATGTAGAGAGCTGGGAACTCTGATTTTTCATTGGGTGAAGCATTATTGAGAGCGCGCAGTCTTTTTCCAAAGAGCTACTGGTATTGGATCGGACTTGGCGCTTTGCTTGGATACACAATTTTGTTTAACATCCTTTTCACATTGTTCCTGACTTACCTTAACCGTAAGACATCTCTTCATTATTGCAAACTGGCTAGTGTAGCTATTTCCAGTTCATTTTTTTATTTCACAGCAATTTCAATTTCTAAGTCATACACTTGCCATATGCAGCTGTAGGAAAGCAGCAAGCCGTTGTCTCCAAGGAAGAGCTTCAAGAAAGAGAGCAAAGAAGGAAAGGTGAAAGTGTTGCCGTTGAGCTAAGAGAGTACTTCCAGCATTCAGGATCACAAACTGGTTTGTTGAGCTTACTCCATGACCATTCCTCTTAATCGCTTATGGTTATAGAAGTGAATGCATTCTTCAACCCCACTATTTTGTGCAGGAAAGTATTTTAAGCGGAGAGGCATGGTTCTGCCTTTTCAAACCGTCTCAATGTCTTTCAGCAATATCAATTACTTTGTAGACGTGCCTCTGGTTAGTTCAAGTATCATTCCCCCAGTGCCAATTATCATGTCCATTTTATTGATTGGTATTGTTTCAAATTGATTTTTGTGCTTCAGGAATTAAAGCAACAGGGTATAATGGAAGATAAGCTGCAGTTACTTGTTAATGTCACTGGAGCGTTTAGGCCGGGTGTGCTTACAGCACTGGTCGGAGTTAGTGGTGCTGGTAAAACTACCCTCATGGATGTTTTAGCAGGGAGGAAGACTGGTGGTGTTATTGAAGGAAGCATACACATATCGGGATACCCCAAAAGGCAAGAAACTTTTGCGAGAATTTCTGGTTACTGTGAGCAGAATGATATCCACTCCCCCTGCTTAACTGTTCTGGAATCGCTTCTGTTCTCTGCTTGGCTCCGATTACCCGCAGATGTTGACTTGGAGACACAGAGGGTAATTACTTTTCTGGATATTATGAATTTAACGTGCTGAAAAACTGACTATCTAAAGAGATGAGTTTTGTAGGCTTTCGTCGAAGAGGTTATGGAGCTTGTGGAGTTGACACAGTTGGCTGGGGCATTGGTTGGTCTACCTGGAGTTGATGGCCTGTCCACAGAGCAAAGGAAAAGATTAACGATTGCTGTTGAACTGGTGGCTAACCCTTCTATAGTTTTTATGGACGAGCCCACTTCAGGGCTTGATGCAAGGGCTGCAGCCATTGTGATGAGGACTGTGAGGAACATTGTGAATACTGGCCGAACAATAGTTTGCACCATCCATCAGCCAAGTATAGACATTTTTGAATCATTTGATGAGGTCATCTTCCTGCTGACTCGAGTTTATGCTAGAGATGATCTGTAGCAGTTCTTTCATTTTTTTCCACTTGCCATCTTCTTGCATTGATGGAATTATTGCTGTTAGAGAACTGAGTTTATTAGGTTAACTAGGAAATCTCCCCCTCAAATCTATTTGCATGGTAGATTTTCTACCTCTGGGAGTTATTCTCTTTTCAATTTATAAGTGCAGAATCTTGGAACAAGCTATTTGTTACTCTGCTCTGAAAACTTCTTTCGCTTTTTTTTGAAACAGTTCCATGCCTTTATCGTGGAGTAAACAGTATGCCTTCATTTGTTACTCTGCTCTGAAAACTTCTACTGCGAGTACATCGCCTTTATGCCTCTTGAACAGTCAAAATTTAACAATCCTCTTAGTTTAACTGACTTTGCGTCTGGTCTCAGCAGGATGGTTTCTGATTCATGAGAGTATAAAGCATCTCTTAGTTCTATCTACTCAAAATTAATAAAACCCGTTGTCTGGTTGCAGCTTTTGTTTATGAAGCGTGGAGGACAGCTTATATATGCCGGTCCTCTTGGTCCCAGATCTTGTGAGCTCATCAAGTATTTTGAGGTGGGCATATTTCTGCATCGTAGATCTTATTACTTCTACTAGTTTTGTTTAGCTTGTCTTTTTATTGGGGGAAGTTTAGCTCGTTAGATAAGCCTTGTCTTGGCCATCTTATAGTTGCCAGTGTATTCTGTAGGCAGTTGAAGGAGTGCCAAAGATTAGAGATGGATATAACCCTGCTGCTTGGATGCTTGAGGTTACTTCGTCAGCTGAAGAAAATCGTCTGGACGTGGACTTTGCAGAACTTTACCGGCAATCATATCTATTTCAGTCAGTATCTTTTGTGCTTATGCTTTCTGTCTACACATGTTTTCAACGTTTTTAATTTGGTAATTTTCTTTTCTTATCCAGACGCAACAAAGAACTGGTTGAAACTCTAAGCAAGCCTAACAATAATTTCAACCAGCTGAAGTTCTCAACCAAGTATAACCAATCCTACCTTGAGCAGTTTATAGCTTGTCTTTGGAAGCAGAACCTTTCATATTGGCGAAACCCTCAATATACTGCAGTTCGCTTCTTCTATACTGTGGTAATCTCTTTGATGCTTGGGAGCATATGTTGGAGATTTGGTGGAAAAAGGTACTTGGTTAAAGTGTTGCCACGTCCATAATTATAGTTACTTATTTCTGATTGTTGCCTTTCTTTTGGCTACTTTTTGAGCCTGGTTATCGAGCTTACTAGTAGAAACAAATAGTCTTTCATCAGATTCTAGGAGATCAAATCAACAAGAAAGAAAGCCAAAAAAGGAACCAATGGAGCTAATCACAATCTATTATATATGTTGGCCTCACGATTGATTACCTTGATATCTCATGAAGCCATCAAACAATGTGGGAGATTTGTGTTTCACATGTGCAAGAAGGATTTTGTCTAGCAAACTTCTCTCTACTTTGAGCCTCCATAAAAAGTGATGATAACAAAGCACATCTGCAGATTTGCCAAAGAATGCTCTAGCTGATTGGTAACACAACCTTTTATGACAGTAATTAAGTTCAGAAAAAGTTTTCTTGCCACTTCCTTGAGTGGCTTAAAGCACTTCTAAAGTAAAGGTACTCTTAAAAATGCAAGAATTTGTCATGCTTACTTTTAGGAAGAAGCATTTTTGCCATATCAATTTTGAATACTATGTGTAATATCAACAAAAATCCCATTCCTTCTTTCCTGTATACTTCTAATTTCCAAGTAATGGAGAGAAACCAAGAACTATAGGCCTATTACTATAACTACAAAGCTGGAGGGCTTAAACATGGAGTGATCCTGGCAACCATGAACCACAGTCTACATCTGTGCTTTTGGAAGACCAGAGTTTAGCAACACTTTAACAGCAACACTTTAACACTAATCACTAAGCCTGTTGACATGACCTAGCACTAATCTGTTTCCTGACAAGGGGTCCAGTTGGATGGAGGAAGCAGACTTCCCTCTGTTGGGCTTGTACATTGGAGAAATTGTTAACTAGTTCTGCTTATTGTACAAATGACCAGAGGACTATTGCTTTGTCCTTTCCAGTATTGAACACAACAAGAAGAATAATGTTGTCTGAGTGTTCAATTAACTTTATAATTTAGTTCTTTGTGACATTTCCTGATGAATTGTAGTTGTGGTAGAAAATAAACATTGCAAATTTCCTCTTTTTATTCGTGTCACTTTGGAACTTTCCATCCAGTCACCTAGATATATTTGCATCCCCCAGTTGGTTGGAGAAAATTAACTAGTTTTCTTTCAACACAGAGAGACGGAGCAGGACTTATTTAATGCCTTGGGATCCATGTATGCAGCAATCCAGTTTATTGGGATTACCAACGCCACTGCTGTTCAACCTGTTGTTTCTATTGAAAGATTTGTTTCATACAGAGAAAGAGCAGCACGGATGTACTCAGCTTTGTCGTTTGCATTTGCTCAGGTGCATCTTCTAACAATAGGTCTCTAGTTGAGCTTTGACTTGCAGGAAGCCTTTGTACGATATCTAAGCTTGAAAATTTATTGTCTACAGGTCGTCATAGAATTCCCCTATGTTTTTGCTCAGGCGCTTATTTACTGCACCATCTTTTATTCCATGGCCACTTTCCAGTGGACGTTTTTGAAGTTCGTCTGGTACTTGTTCTTTATGTATTTTACCATGATGTACTTCACTTTTTACGGGATGATGACGACAGCTGTGACACCTAATCACAATGTGGCTGCGATTATTGCTGCTCCAATTTACATGCTTTGGAACCTTTTCAGTGGCTTCATGATTCCCTACAAGGTAAGTAAACTGGCTGTTTCAAAGAATTTCTAGACATGCGATCACAAACCTACTCGTTATTTATTACCATTCTGTTTTGCTGTTGCTCTCCCTGAAATTGTCCTGGTCAATGTTGTCTAAAAGCACTCGTTAGCCACTATTCCAAAGTCTTTGTTGATTGCTCAGTTGTGTTTTAACTATTTAGAGAATACAACTCGCTATAACTATACTCTCTCATCGTCATATAAAATGGAGGAAAACCATAATCCAATGCAAGCATCGCTCTCTTTCTTCTGCTCTTATTCATTTGTTTTTATGCCAGCAATAACCAGCTTAAATTATTTTGCAGAGAATTCCCATCTGGTGGAGATGGTATTATTGGGCAAACCCAGTAGCCTGGAGTCAGTATGGCCTCTTAGTTTCACAATATGGTGATAACGACGAACTCGTGAAGCTAGCGGATGGTTATACTCTGGTACCTATAAGGCAGTTGCTCAACGATGTCTTCGGGTACAGACATGATTTTGTGGGTGTCACCGGAATCGTGGTGTTCGGTTTCTGCATATTGTTCGCCTTCATCTTTGCATATGCAATAAAATCCTTCAACTTCCAGAAGAGGTGAGAGAACAATAGAAACCCGTCGTCGGCAGCTGCTCATCGGCTCATGGAGTTGCATCCAGAAATAGCGAATTTCTTGTCAGAAATGGTAATGTATAGGAACATGATGCTTGGGTATTCATAAAGAATTAAGATAGCCCAACATCTAAGCATACTGTTTTATGCAATAAAAATGAGAGATGAGTTCACCCTGTAACACAAATTTTGTCAGTACTGTGGGCCAAAGCTTTTGCTGGTCTTAATGCTGCAGTTACTACTTGTCCTCGTCTTGGCATGAACATTTTCCCTATCGATTTCTGTTCGTCTCGGTTCATTTAGCGGGTAATCGTCGGTACGAACGAGGTATCTCGGAATAGAGCGATTGTTCAGGAACCAAGCTGCTGAAGATATCGAGACGATTGTCCCCTTAGCGTTGGAAATTTACGGATGCGTAATTCGACTTATCCAAGCAAGTCGTATCCGTGAATTTTCTTTCTAGGTGAGGTCATTTCTGGAGTCTACTTTATGTAGCCGAACGTCATGTTACGGAGGATGTATTTGGTTCAACTTTGCAAATGAGCTTTGAATTTAATATAAATGCTGAAAGTCCAAAGTTATTTGGATAAATACAAATTGTGTTTGGTAAATTTTTTTTATAAATGAGTTTCGAGTTGAATGTATGTTTGGTAAATAAAATTTTTGCAATGGGCTTTGAAAGTATATATATATATTTTTTTCTTTTTTGGAAAATTAAATTAAACCCTTCCTCGGAGCGGCGAAGGGCTATAGGTGCCGATGAGCCAAATTTGGCGCCGATGGCTGTTGGTTGAGGTCTCCCGAGGTCGGGTGGCCTTCGGCGAGGGTCACGCAACCCAGCTGAGGGCTCGGCGACCCATCGTGTGACCCTTTGCCGGAGGCCGCCCGACCTCGAGTGACCTCAACCGATGGTCGTCGGCACTAGATCTAGCTTGTTGGCAGCCAGGTGAAGGGTTGTCTCATTTTTCAATAAAAAAATATTTTAACTAGGGGCAAAATGGAAAATACAAAGAATTGTTGAGGATAATTTTGAAAGGGAAAAATTAATTTGAGTATTCGGCCAAATGCTAAAAACCCAAAACTAGTCCCTACTAGCTTTCAGCAATTTCAAGATTAGCTTTCAGTTGAAAGTTATTTTCAAATTGTTACTAGATAATTCAATATTTTCCTAGGGGACCAAATGCACCCATAGCCATCTTTCCTTGAAATTTGTCTTAATGGAAAAGCCAGAAACCATGTCAAGTCTAAGCCTTTTCTTCTTAGAGAAAGGGCATTGATGAGAGATAGGTTTTTAATAAACATCCATGCTCTATTACACGTAATTGCTGGGTATGTGAGCAGAGTTGAGTCGAGTCAACCTCGGCACTATATCAATTTGACTCGATTGAGTCGACACTGTAACGATTGACCAGTTAACACTGTATCGATTTGGTCGATTTGCTTGGGAAAGAAGCAAATGACCAAGGTCCAAGTACTAAAGTGCCCATGTTCTCATCGGGCCAACATGAGATCGGCAAAGTCCCGAATCAGCGGAGATCCGAGGACTCCGGAGATGTTCATGGCTCGAGAAAGCCGAGCAATGATGCTGCTTCTTCTCGAGATGGCCGCCGTTTGGTGTTTTGGGGGTGGACATGACGTTTCCTGGTCTCTTTAGGAGATTGTATACTCATTCCACAGGCGTCAAAGAGGCTCGTCTGAAGGTCCATAGCGAACCGATGGCCACACATTGCCTTGAAACTATTGTATACCTCGACCGCGGTCATCACATCATGCCGGTTGAGAAAATATTCAATGGTTCGTAATTATCACATCACTAACTTACGTGGTGTGCATAAATCTAATTGGCTCCGCTGAAAAATTAACATATGTTACATAATATGAAAGATGTAGAAAATGAAAAGTTAAAATAGAAAGTGACTGGCACAAGCAACGATAAATGCTTGGCTCCCGCTTAAACTCTCTCTCATCTTTTCAATTTTCAAGGCTCCTTTACTGGTGCGCTCTTTCTCCCCTCTTCTGCCCGTGAAGTTCACGGCGTGAACTCTTCCTGAAGGGAGGCTATAGAAGCTGCTGCTTCCTTCAAAGAACCATGAACAAGCATAATAGCACAGTGTCAAACATTCCCTTTGATAGTCACTTGAGTACGGTAACGACAGACCTGCATATATTCAGCTGACATGAGAAAGAAATGGTGTCTCCTTCTCAAGTGCTTGCAAATAATGTCCCTCATAAAATGCTCTGCTTAATTGCTAGACCTCACAGTTATATGGACTTCCTTCATAGTATGATGACAATGATGTTCCCCATTATGAAACCATCACTGGACGCTTAACCATTTCAATGAGTTGAACAAGAAAAGCTTGTTCTATTGAATTCTTTGACTCACTCAAAACAGCTTCTCCTTACAGTACATGCCGCTGGATCCATTATTTCAATCCTAAAGATTAGCCAACAGGACATTAAAGTATCCAGCACGCGAACAAGATGTACTAATAGCCTTAGACAGTTTTGTTACTTCTTATGTGAAAACAAATCTTTGAAGATTCTCACATGTTTAAAAAGTAATTTTCACTGATGAAATTGGCACTGGTCAATACATAAAGACATACCGCTAAGACATCCTCTTCAAACATAATTCTCACAGCCATTAGCATCAAAACCCTAAAACTTAAAATTTTTAAGCATGGCATCCCCAACATAAATGTCATTGTAGGGGGGGGAAAGGCTCATCTAAGGAAGAAGTGGAAAAACAGAAGCGCGGTAACTGAAACCGAAAAAAAGTCGAAACTGTTTATAAAAGAAAACTAAGTACCTTCACAGGAATAATCAGAAATTCACATTTTCTTACAGACCCATGGACAAGGTCAGTCCATGGCCACTGGTGGCTCGCAACATCGCTCTAAGGTGGTAAGCCACCATGGGCAACCTCGACCGAGGCTTGCTGAGAGAGACGGTTCTCGCAGTTTGCACACACCGGGCGAACAATGATGTTTTTGAGGTTTTAATGGACAATGGTGAGATCCGGCGTTGTCAAGGAGAGGTGTCAGCAGCGACCGGTGCTAGTGGCCAAGCTTAGGGCTTGGGTGGCAATCCTTTCACCGTAACAATTAGACTGGATCCTCAACAACGATGAGAGTCGACTCCATGTGCATCCCCACTTTTCATATGATGAAAATAATAATAAAAGTTGAATAGTCATATCATTATATTTATTTTCTTCTTGGAACGTAAAGATGTAAAGATGTAAACTTTATTAATCAGATGGAGTACAAAAGTTTAGGGAAATCCACGGCATCACAACTAGAACTAATTATGCGAGAAGATGGAGATAGGAAATCTCCTTTGCAGGTAGTGGTGAGGAGGGGCCGTCGGCTGCCGGAGACGGAAGAAAAGAAGAGGGGTTGCTAAAAGTCGTTAGGGCTGCAGCAGTGGAAGTCGGAGTGGCAGACCTGGAGGCGATGATGTTGATGGCTAGCTTTTGACCCAAGATGCAATGGCCAGGGTAGGTACTTGTTAGTAGAGGTGTCAAAATGAGTCATAAACCTATATTATGACTCACTTTTAGTTAAATGGGTCAAATATGGGTCAAGTGAAAGTTAAATATAGGTCAAGTGAAAATTAAATATGGGTCAAATGAAAGTTAAATATGAGTCAAATATGGGTTGAGTGAGTTATTAGGTAGACCCATTATCTCTCTTCTTCCATCTCTCTTCTCTATGCGTTCTTAACCTCCGTTGCCGATCCCGCCATCACGCCGCCGTCACCATCACCGATCCCGAGCTTGCCGTTGCCGGCTGGAGCTCAGCTTGGATTTGGGCAAGCGAGCCGCGACAGAGCTTGGGCTAGCGAGCCTTAAGCTCGCCAAGCTTAGATCTGGACAGGCGACCCGCGAGGTCGCCGGCCTTGGCCGAGCTGCGGCTCGCCTGGATCTGGGTAGGCGAGCCTGAGCTTGACCATTGCCAGCGACCTCGGCGGAGCCTAGATTGGCTGAGCCTTGAGTTTGTCGGTCTTGGTCGTGTTCGAGCTCGCTGGCCTACGTTTTGGCCAGTTGCCGTCAACGGCACCAGCAAAGGAAAAGGGGGAAGAAGAAGGAAGAAAAAAGAAAAGAGAAAAGAAAGGGAAAATAAAATAAAATAAATAATAATTAAAAAATTCAATTTTTTAAAATAATTAAAAAATCGATTTTAAAAAAAAATTATTTTCCAAAAAATATTTCAATTTAGAGGTATCCACATTTTTTTTTTTGTTTACTAATTTTTTTATTTAATTTACTTTATAAATTTGATGTGAAATTTTTATTCAAATAATTTATATGTGAAAAGTTTAAGGTAGACTAAATAAGTGGAAGTAGATTTTCTTAAATTAAGTTAAATATTAATATGTGTTGGTAATATGGGTCGGGTATGGGTCAGATATGGGTCGGGTCGTGTATGGATCATCAATTTTACATTTCATGAAAATGAGTCAAAACGGGTTAAATGAGTCGATGTGAGTCAGACCATTTTCAACCCGACCCATCCATTTGACACCCCTACTTGTGAGGAAGTATATGCCCATGATATTGAGGGTGTATTTGACCGGGCTTGTCATGTAGACCGCGATGGTGAAGGTGATGTTGCATGAGTCATAGCCTCTTCCGTCACCGTCGCGACATTCCTAGGTTTCATTAGCGAAGTTGAAAACTGCCAAACAAAGATAGAACCAATTAGACTTTGGAAATTAAATAAATGATTCATATGCAACTTAGGGCCCGTTTGGTTCAGCATTCCCAAGGGGCTTTCGGGGCCGAAAGCCCCTTGGGAACATGCAAACCCGTTTGACTCAGTTTTTGGGGGGACTTTGGGGAGATGCAATTGTATCTCTAAATATCCTTAAAGTCCCTTAGCTCAATGCACCTTTGGAGGTGCATTTGCAATTTGCATTTTCGGAATGCATCTTCCTCGCGTGACCGTTGGAGCCGACGATCGCTGGCCACCCTCCGGCGACCGCCGAACACCTCCGGCCACCCTTTGGCGACCGCCGGACACCCTCCGGCGGCCAGATCTAGCCGCGGGTCAAGCTTCGATGGCTAGATCTAGCCGCTAGTTAAGCTCCGGTGGCCAGAGGTCGCTCGACCTCACGCGGCGGTCGCCCGGGGTCCGGCGACCCAGGCGACGGCCGTCACTTGGTTCGCAACCGAGGCGGTGACCTCAGGTGGTCGCGTGCCTGAGGTCGCCACCTCAGGCAGTTGCCTAGGTCACGAACCTAGGTGATGCAACCAAGGCGATGGCCATTGCGGGTCGCACGACCTCGGGCGGGCGGCCCGAGGTCGGGCCGTCGCTTAGGTTGCCGGAGGTCGTGTGACCTCAAGCGAGCCTTTCGGCGGCCGGATCGCGGCCGGAAAATGGATTTTAAAAAAAGAAATATTTATAATTTTTTTTAATAAAAAATTTCGTAAAAGTCTCTTAGCAAAATGTAGTATCACCAAACGGCATTTAGGCCAAAATTATTTCACAATGCAAAATTTACCAAACGGTATTTGCATTTTGAAAATCCCCTTTAGTCCAAAGGTATTTGTATTTCTCCAAAATCGAACCAAACGCACCCTTAATCCCAATTTAGCGAATTCAACTAATTCAGCAATATGGCAACTTCCTTTAGCTCAAGTACATTGGATTTAAGAATCAGATTCGATCATGTCAAATCAAGTTGATGTTGAGTTTCTAGTTAAACTAATGAGTAAACTTATGCAATGGCTCGAGTTACCTTACCGTTCAAATTCAATAAACATGTATGGAGTTGACTAAACTTCACTAAGGTAAGTTTATTTTGTGGAAATCAATGGGATTTAGATAATTATTTCTTAAAATTGATTATATGAATTCGTTTTCAAAAAGTAAATAAATGAAAAATATTTTCAGCATAATGTTGAGGAATGGATATTATTCATTTGAAAACTTTTTCATTGCCTAATTTTTCCAAGTAATAAAAACAATCATTTTTAGAATTTTTTTCCAAATCATTCATTATTTTTTATGAAACAAATGAATATTAAATAATGATTTATTCTATCAAATCTATTGTGAGGTATCTCAATTCAAGCTGAACTAATTCAAACCGGTATCTAGAATTTAACTTATTTATGAAATGCCCGACAAATTCTACGACGAGGGTCATGCCTTTGAATAATAAAAAAGCATGATTTTGTAGCGTTATAGAACTTACCTAAGGACACCTTCAAGAACGTCTTGCTATAGACCCAAGGTTTTGTAAGCGATCGACTCGCTGAGAGGAACCAGCCAACCCAAGTCGGCACCAAAAATCGCCACCGCCGATATATATCATAGGACCTCGGAATGATGAAATTGGGTTTGAAAAGTGTCGCGTTCAGAGCACCGGCTCTTGTATCAAATAATTGAGTTTCGATACCACTCATGGCTTTTGTACTGTTAGGAACTGAAGAGTGATGATGGTGACGCGAGAAAAATAGGTAATTCTAAAAATGCTTTTATAAAAATGTGATGCGATTATAATATCCTAAAATCTCACTCTCATTATGACAATTTCTTTACTCTCAACACACGCAAAACACTCAAAATAAACTATAGCTTATTCAAAGTCACACCACACTTCTCTATTTTTCTCCCTCACCGAGCACCTCTTCAGGTGCTCTTATTTACGGTTGGAAATCACTCCGTGCCCTGGTCATCCGAGGTTTCGCCTGTTACTTGATCCGTGTTGGTGGAAAGCTTCAATGTTTACTTTTTTGGAGAAGATGGACGAAGAAAAATCTCGGCTTTTAGTTGATCGAGTGAGAAACCATCGAATATATTCTCTGGAGAGAGAGAGAGAGAGAGAGGGGGGTTTGTTTGGAAGCTTAGGGGTGTACAACTGGACTGAGTTTACTTGGAACCCGGACCGGACCACTCGAAGAATAGGGTTGGGAACCCGTTGAAACCGGTCCAGGAACTGGGTCCAAGCAAAGATCCACCCGGAACTAGACCGATTTTGGAACCATAAATAAAATCGTTTCTCTGTATAGTGTATTTGAGTCTTTTTATCTTCGAAGAATTGTTAAAAAAAGAAAGACTCTCTCTGAATCAAGTTAAGAAAGAATTGTTAAAAAGAATTTTTCTCATGCATTATTTTTTTTTATTAATGATCCTACCTTTATTATAATTGCAGAGAAAGTGCTACTAACTATTGTAACACTAATTAAAGCATTTTTAGTTTAACTCAAGAAAAATGTCCACTTAATAACAGTTCCATCGTATACACATGAGCAGGCACATTAGATTATATCATAAGTATTTGTTGGAATGAAACTAATATTAGATCTATATTTATTGCTAATGTTTATGTATTATTAGGATTTTTGTTTTGTCTTATAATGTTAGGAGGATTACGTTATTTTTTCGCGAATTAATATAAAATTCAAAGCCATATAGGATATCAAACGGTTGAAAAATAAGTTCCAATGAAAACAGGGCTGACCCTGTTTGTGGACTGAAAAAATAAGATCGGGTCCAAAATAAAATCCAATAAAAATAAAATAGGATATAGGGTAAAAAAAAAGAATCAATTATAATAGAGTCAAGTACAATATCCAAGTTTTGATCTATCAATTCTGAATTCGATCATCTCTAATAAAGTCCTCGAAAACAAAAGAGGAGAGAGAGAGCACCCCAATAAAGAAGCCTTGAAAATTGAAAAGATATGAGAGAGTTTTAAGCGGGAGACAGGCATTTATTGTTGCTTGTGTCGGTTGTCTTACAGAGGGGAGAGAAAAGAGCGCCCTTCCTATTTTTCATTTTTAATTTTCTACATCTTCAATCTTCCATGTCAGATGACACGTCTTAATTTTTCAGTGCAGCTAACTAGGTTTAGCAGGCGAAGTGAGCTAGTGCCGTGGTGATTACGAACCATTAATATTTTCTCGTGCTGGAGCGGACTCTCGGGAGCAACGGCGGAGCTAGAATATCTGGGAAGTAGGGGGGCACCGATTCATCCATTGAAATGCTCAAAGGTTATTGCCTAACTATATAATCTAATCTATCTAACATATATCTTTCACCAAGAAGCATGCTTCAGTTGTTAGAAATAAATAAAAAGAAGACACGGTTGAGATTGTAAAAAGGCCTACAGGGAGGCGAATTATATCATGTTAGAAAAAATTTAGCTCAATGCTAGAAGTTAAGAAAGAAATCCATAAAACCCTAGGATCTTTCGACAAAAATAAGCATAGCAGCTACAGTAGAAAACCGAGGAGATGTTTTGGAAAAGTTCCGATTATGTGAACATTAAACTAGGTTAAATTTCACATGCTTCGAGCTATCATTAAAATATCAAGTAAAATATTAGAGAACGCTTTGAATTTATTGACAATTTTAGTTGGCCCTCCTATGTTTCTACATCTTATTACATAAATGCACATACTGGTATATATCTTCTTCTTTTTTTCGATATTTGTACATGAAAGTATTTTACTGTGCGCAATAACATCATGTTCGGCGATTCATTGTCTCTTGAATGAACTTACTCGTGTCATAAACACCAAACAGGTATAAGCTAGTTGAAGACCAATGCTGGAATTTGAAAATCGACTAATTAGGAGATTTTTATTTCAGTGATATCATCGTATAATTGGAGTTTCTATTTCAGTAAGATGATAATATACGAAAACTATCTATAAATTCTACAGTGTGTAGGGTTTTCGACCAAACGATAAAAAGTGACATTAAATTATATATAAATTCTAAATGGAGTTTTGTGACGGTGCAACTCAACTATAAACGTCTTTTTCATTAACCCATTTTTTCTAATTACATAAAGTAGATGATACTGATTAGAAATTTGACAGTACAAAATAAAAATCTCCATCACCAACCTCCATACATATCCGAAGAAAGCAGGAAAAAGAAATCAAACCAAGACCTAGCTGTCTCTCTCTCTCACATAAGGTAACGAGCTCTAAGGGTCGACTCAAGTTCCCAACCTTCTTCCGCCTCGAGTATGCGATGATACCGCACGAGATCGATCTCTTCGAAGGGCTTGAAAAGCAGAGGATGCTGCTCGTCGACCAGGTCCTCGGGGCACCGGATCACGCCTTTCATCGTCGAGAATAGGCCGACGGAGTGCCTCGCCCGAGTCTCCCTCATCACCACCCGGTGCAGCGGACTGTACAATCTCCCATTCGACCATCCCTAATACGTAGCAGAGTAATAACATTTGTGGAACGGAAGCTACTCGAATGCAGGAACTGAAGAAGAGGAAGGAGAGAGATGAGAGTGCTGTGTACTCACATGGATTGCATCTCCCAATATGACTACGAAGGAGGAAGCTGAGGGAGTTGCCCTAATCCACTGGCCATCCTTGGCCTTCACCTCCAGGCCGTCCACCGCTCCCTCCTGACGGAGAATGGTCACGAAGTTCGAGTCGCGGTGATTGATCCCGCCGACTTCTTCGGTCCCTCCTTCCTTGAGCGCGTCGTACTTCATCATCCGGAGGAAGTAGCTCGTCTTCTCGATGACGTCGTCGCGGTATTTCTCTACCGGCAATCGCAAGCCCTCCAGGATCATCCTCTTCACCATCTTCTCTAGTTCCGATGCTTTCGATGAGTAGGACTGCACGATCTCGCTGCGTCGATCAAGCCGAAGCGAATCAGTGATGAGCTAGGTCGACACTAGTGAAAGAATTACACAGATACTTTTTGAAAGTAGTTGAAGCGTCCTTGCATTTTCAAATGAAGTAGAAGTAGACCAACTCGAAAGATCAAAGAGCGTGCCGGAAAAAGCAGCAAGAGAGTGGAAATCATGGCGTCGGAAAGTACCAGAATTTCGCATTCCCGTCGGGCCACATGAGGTCGGCGAGGTTCCGAATCGCCGGGGAGTCGAGCACTCCACCGATCCCCATGGCCTGATACCCCGGCGCAAAATGGAGGTTGGTGATGTAGCCGTCGTACGGCCTCTTGGTGTCGGCGAAACGTCGCTTGATCTCTTCCGGCAGCTCGAACAGCTCCTTCACGGCTCGAAAGAGACTCGCGTGAACCTCCCGGTCGAAGAGCCGATCGTACGCAGCCTCGAAGCATCCGTACTCTTCGAGCGCGGCCATGACGTCGCCGCGAACCGAGTCCCAAGAGGCGCTTCCCGGGCTCAAATCGGAGGCGGAGAAATCTACTTTCGGAAGCTGATGCTTAGCAGGATTATCAGAAGCCATTTTGGTAGATAGCTGTTTTAGTCTCCCGAAGTGGCTATTATACTCAGTTGCTTGGCCTTCTCAACGTCATCCAGGACGCATGCTGCTCCTTTAATTCAAATTATTTATCGGCGATGTGACAAATTTCTCGGTAAATTTTTTTTTGATTATCCAAAATTTCAAATTAATACTTTTATGATAAATTTACTTATAATTAATTTTTAATAAATTTTAATATCAAATTATTGAATTAAATGATACGTGACAATTAATGAGATATAAGAATTTAGGGTTGTTATAGATATATTAATTTGTGTTTTTTTGTGATATCAATCCAATTTAATGAAAATTAACGGAAAGTAAATTTGTTATAAATGTGCCAATTAGAAATTTTTGTTTGGAGCTTGTCACGTGTATCGATTTAGGATTTTTTGTGATATTAATCCTATATGGGCCATTGAAGTATTGGTTCCGATGAAAATGATGATTTCTTCACCCAGATTCTTCATTGATAAGCATTTTCCTACATCCACCATGTTAGTCCCGAGTACCCACAATTCTTTTTCTCGGTTAAAAGAAACGTTCTCGGCTAACATGGAGCTTAGTCTCGCACCGGAATTTCTCGCGTTCCGGTGGGTTTCGACATGTGACGAGAAGACCCCGTTTATGGAGCTGACATGTTCGATGGCGACGATCATGTCGGTCGACGTAAATCTTGAACCTATCCTCGTTGAAGACATACGAGGAATCAAAGTAGATGGGCGTGCGCCAGCGAAGAAGAGATGCTTGAGCAATCCGGGCGAGGACTGCATCATTTATTTAACGACGATGCGGGCCTCCTCCCGTCCATACAGATGAGTCCCTTTAAGCAGGACATGCATCCATTTTTGACAGAAAATAAAGAGGAAACGAGAGGAAATTTTCTGTGTATTTCCAATACAAATTGTGTACAATTACAATGATCATTTTATAATGTAAAGAAAGAAGAATAAAAAAGGAATTGATGTATAAAGAATAAGGAATTTCCTATTTACTAATTCTACTGAATCAATTAGAATAATCGGCACAATCGAGATCTTCAACAAGAATAATCAACACAATCAAGATCTCCAAATATATCTTCAACACTCCCCCTCAAGCTGGTGGCTTATATATATCAAGGACACCTAGCTTGCTTAACAAGTGTGTATGTTGTCTCTGACACAGTGCCTTAGTAAAGATATCTGCAGGTTGATTTACAGTTCCAATTCCCTTGGTTGCGATGATTCCCTCTGTAATTTTATCTCGAGTAAAGTGACAATCAACTTCTATATGTTTTGTCCTTTCGTGAAAAACTGGATTTGCTGCCAATTTGAGCGCAGCATCATTGTCACAAAACAATTCAGTTGGTCCACTGACTTGCAATCCAAGATCTGAGAGTAATCCTCGTATCCAAATAATTTCGCAGGTAGTTTTTGCCATGGCTCGATATTCCGACTCGGCTGATGATAACGATACGGTTGATTGCTTCTTTGTCTTCCATGAGATTAATGAATTTCCCAATTTTATGCAGAAACCAGTGATAGATCTTCTGGTCATTGGGCAGGTTGCATAATCTGTATCACAAAAAGCATACATCTTCATGTTGCAATCGCGAGATAAGAATATTCCAAGTCCCGGACATCCCTTCAAATATTTCACAACCTTTAAAGCTGCATTCATATGAGACATTTTTGGATTGTGCATGAATTGGCTAAGCATTTGCACCGCATAACATATATCAGGCCTTGTCATCGTCAGATATATCAATTTTCCGACCAGTCGCTGATATCCTGACGGATCTTTGAGTAGTGGATCCTCAGTAGAAGGAGAGGAATTCCTATCGTACTCATGGGTAGTCAGCTTGGAATTTTGTTCAATTGGTATAACAGCTGGCTTGCATCCTGATAATCCTGCTTCTGTAATAATCTCAAGGATGAACTTTCTCTGGCTAAGGCTGATTCCTTTATCTGACCGAGCAATTTCTATACCAAGAAAATATTTAGGAGGACCTAAATCCTTGATGTGAAAAGTAGAATGCAAATATTCTTTGAATTTTGCAACATGAGAATCATTATTGCCCATGACAAGTATATCATCAACGTATATGAGCAAATAAATTGATGAATTACCCACATTCCACGTAAACAAGGCATAGTCATGCTTAGAATGCTGAAAACCTGCGTTAGTAAGTGCCGCTGTGAACTTGGCATACCACTGCCTAGATGCTTGCTTCAATCCATAGAGGGATTTGCGTAGACGACATACTCGCGACTCCCCCTGTCTGCGTAATCCCGGTGGAAGTTCCATGTAAATCTCTTCATCTAGGTCTCCATGAAGAAATGCATTATTGACATCCATCTGATGCAATGACCAATTTCGGATGGCAGCAATGGATAGGAAAGAACGTACAGTGACCTCCTTGGCGACTGGAGAGAATGTTTCATGATAATCGAAACCTTCCCTTTGAGTGAACCCTTTAGCTACCAACCGAGCTTTACAACCGATTGGTTTTCGATGTTTGGGTAGTGGAACAATATCCCATGTATGATTCTCTATCAAGGCATTCAGTTCTGATTCCATTGCACGTTGCCATCGAGGATCGTGTGAAGCTTCATTAAAGGAGGATGGTTCTTTTGCTTCTGATAAACGACTGATGCAACACATGTGTTCTGGGGACAGTCTATTAAATGAGACATATGAAGAGACGGGATATTTTGTACCTGGAAAACTTGTCGCAGAGCAAATGTAATCCTTAGTCCATGTAGGTGGGCGAGTTTGCCGTCCTGAACGCCGGGGCTGTGCTGCTAATGTTTGCATCGGCGAGGGCGCAGATTGTAGTGAAGACTCATCTGTCATGTGTTCTGATGAAGGTGTAGCTGTAAAAATATCCTCAGATGAAGCTTGGGATAATACTGGAGGTTCAACTCCAGATGATGCTGGGGAAGTAGATGATGCCCTAGGAATAGACATAGATTGCTCCGGGGCAACTAATAGATATTGTGGAGCCACTAATAGATCATCTTCATATAGAAAAGAACGTCTACCCTCTGACGTTGAAGAAGTTGAGGAAGTAATCATGTCCTTGAATGGGAACACATCTTCATGAAATATTACGTCTCTACTTATGAAGAAATGTCCTGTAGAAATTTCCATAACTCTGTATCCTTTCTGAAGTGAAGGATATCCCATGAAGACACACTGAGTGGCACGTGGACCCATTTTATCTAGGGGACCCACATTAGTTGCATAACATAAACAACCAAAAACACGAAGATGTTCATTCTTAGGTTGTTTGTTGTAGAGCATCTCAAAAGGAGTTCTTCCATCAAGAATTCTAGTTGGCATGCGGTTAATCAGATAAGCAGCTGTAACCACACAATCTCCCCAGTAATCTTCAGGTATAGAGGCTTGATATTTCAATGCACGAGCTACTTCCAAGAGATGTCTATGTTTACGCTCGACAACTCCATTCTGTTGTGGAGTATAAGTGCAAGAGCTTTCATGAAGTATTCCATGGGAGGATAGAAAATTGATGCAATCAAGAAGTGAAAAATTCACGCCCATTATCTGTACGAATTCGATGCACAGATTTATCGAATTGATTTTTAATCAAGGAGATGAACTTGGATATGTGAGTAAATGTTTGGCTTTTTGATTGCATAAGATAAACCCAAGTGGCCCTCGTATGATCATCAACTATTGTAAGAAAGAAACGGGAACCATCACGGTGAGGAGTATGATATGGACCCCAAATATCCATATGAAGTAAGGAAAAAGCTCTACTGGCTCGAGAAGTGCTTGTAGGAAATGATGCTCGAGACTGTTTAGCTAAGGGACATACTGGACATTTAGCATAAGGAAAAGACGCACTGTGCCCCAATCTTTGATGGAAAAGGAGATTTTTATTTCTACTGATGGCATTACAAGAAATGCTTTTATTTAATAAATCTAAATCTCCTGGGAAATCAATCCAGTAATATAGTCCTTGTGCAGTACTACCCAAGCCCATCAGTTTGCCAGTCGAAAGGTCCTGAAAGAAACAACTGTCCGAACTGAATATTGCACGACATGAATTGTCTTCGCATACTTTGGAAACAGAGAGTAGGTTGAATTCAAAATCAGGAATGTATAAGACATTCTTGAGTAGAAAATTTGGACCAAGTTGAACATTTCCAACTTTAGTAACATGGATAACATTTCCATTTGGAAGACGCACTGTAATAGGAGACTGTGATCCTCTATCCACATGAGAAAATAAATGTTCGTTGCATATAATGTGGTCACTAGCTCCTGTATCAATTATCCATGTATCAACTGGAAAAAAATTCTCCTTATGAAGAAAAGTACCTGAGAATCCCGCATTCTTGTCATCGATTTTTAATCGATTCAAGATTTGCACAATATGTTGATACTGATCCTGAGTAATTCCATATGGTGCCCCATCAACTTTTTGCGTGGAAACCTGATAAGCTGATAATTCTTTTTCTTTTTTAATTTTATCAGTAGGTTTTCCATGTAATTTCCAGCATGTATCAATTGTATGATGCGGGCGTTTACAGTATTCACAATATCTATTTTTGAATTTACCATTTTGCCCTCCGAATTTTCCTGATGACGTGGCTCCGCGTGGGCCGTTGGATCCTCTATAAGTGGGGGCTGACGTGGCCTGATAAGGGGCGTCCGATCCGTGCGGAGTGGTGGCCGAATGAGGACTGTCCATCATCCCATGCTGAGAAGAGCCATTGGATTCTTTCCTTTTATCCCAACCATCCGATCTTTTGCTGCCATCCCAACCGTCCATTTGAGAAACCCTAAGGTTCTCTTCTTGGACTCTTCTCGCCACAGCTACTGGTTTGATGGGGGCTGCATTTCCAGCAACTTCCATGAATCTACCGGAGTTGGTGCTCGATCCACCTGCGCCAAAAGCAACCAGACTCATCCCTTCTCCATTCCGACTATGCGAAGCCGAGGCGAGCCGCTGATTTTCTTCTTGGACAGCCAGCTGAAAAATGCGGCCGAGCGGAGGCGGGGGTTCCATGGCCAGAATTTGAGATCGAAAGGTTGAGTAAGATTCGTTGAGTATCAATAGGAATCTCGTAGCTTTTTCTCGATCTCTTATCTCCTTATACTGCCTTAGAGTGTTCTCGGGTCCCTCTAGGTGTTCTTCGGCCGCCTCGAGTTCGTTCCAAAGTGCGGAGAGACGATTGAAGCAAGCGGTAACCGAAAGGTTCCCTTGCTTCAATTCGGTTAGTGCTTGGGTGATCGAGAAGAGTTTAGCTCGATCAAGGCGCCCATACATCTCTCGGATGTTTTCCCAGAAGAGCTTCGAGTCCTCCGTCGGCGGGAGTCCAGCTGCGACGTCCGGAGCGAGACAATTGCCGATCCAGGTACGTACTAGCTGGTTACATTTCTTCCATAGTCGCTGTTGACGTTCCTCCGATGGAAAGGGGACGGTTCCGTCGAGGAACCCGTCCTTGTCCTTTGTGACGAGGGCTCGCCGGAGATCCCGAGCCCAAGTTGTGTAGTTTTCCGATCCAGTCAGTTGGAGGTTGATGAGGCGGAGCTCCGGTCCGTCGGCCGGCGAGGTATAAAGTGGATCGCCGGGCTCGGGCCGACCGCCGCCGTTGCCGCCGATAGGGAACGGGTACGATAGAAATCCGGGTGGTGGTGCCGGGTAGGGATTCGTTCCCTGGCCCGGATAGGATCCGGATCCATGACCCGAATTCAAGTGGGTTGGATCTCCGAGTGAGTCGTTTTCCTGTAAATGGGCCGACTGATTTTCATTGGGCTGGGCTCCAAGGCCCGAATGATTTTCTCCGGATGGGTGTTGGACCCAAGACTGTCCCAGCCCAGTGGCTGGGATTCGGGGCCACGCCTGTCCCGGCCCAATGGCCCATTGACCTTGAACAGGATACCAATGCACGGGTGGAAATGCAGGAGCATAGTGAGCGGATCCTTGTATCTGATTTGAAGCAGGGGATTCCTCCTCTCCAGATAGGGCCATCGGATCCGATGACGGTGGTGTTTGATCTTGGGGTAACTCTTCCATCAGAGTGCTTTGGGAATTCTTGTCCTTTGCCATGGTATCAAAAAAAAATTTGAATTCCTAATCGCTTGCTGGTTTGTCGTGTAGGATGAAGGATTTGGGACAATTTCCAGAGAACAAGGGCGAAAGGCAATTCTGAATTTTTTGCGGAAGCTAGGCCCAGAACGAGTGCTCTGATACCATGACAGAAAATAAAGAGGAAACGAGAGGAAATTTTCTGTGTATTTCCAATACAAATTGTGTACAATTACAATGATCATTTTATAATGTAAAGAAAGAAGAATAAAAAAGGAATTGATGTATAAAGAATAAGGAATTTCCTATTTACTAATTCTACTGAATCAATTAGAATAATCGGCACAATCGAGATCTTCAACAAGAATAATCAACACAATCAAGATCTCCAAATATATCTTCAACAATTTTTGGGGAGGAAATTTCAGCAATGATAGAATAGAATATCATCACTCTTGTTGAGGAAACATAGTAGTTTACGTTCGGTGCGAAAGAGCAACGACAAGCAGAAAATACTTAAAAAGAAAAAGGCATGGCTAGCATTGCAGAGCTGTAATAATAAATTTCTGACGGTCTTATGTCCAACCACCATTTTTAATGGAGGAAAATGGGACATTGATTGGGCCGGTTTCGAATTTTTTGTCACCTTCCATCGTTTTATTTGGGAATCCAAGCGCTACCCTCCAGGAACAAAAGTGAAAAACATTGCTTGATCCGGCAAAGACCCGACAAAATCAAGAACCTCATAGAAAGCAAGAATCTAGCCAACAGATGAGAAGGGAACCGAAACTCAAGTGCAGCCGAAGAGCTCCGGGAGCTAAGCAACGGTGAAGAATAGGACCCCGTGGCAAGCCGAGCCGGAAGAAAGGCGATTGGCGACGGCTCGCCTTAGCAGCTCGGGTGGCTTGCTCACCGATGAAGATCTCGACTTTGAAACAAAGGCACTGTTAACACCACCATCAAATTGGTGGTGCCTCCAGCTGCTCAGTCTGCTTGTCGAGGGGCTGAAGGTTGAGAACATGGATGTGCTACATAGGGAAAAATTGTGCAAAAAGTTCTAAATTTATTATACGGTGGTCAATTCAATTTTAACATTTTAATTTGATAAATTTAGTGATAATTTTTTTTTTTCAGCTGTGAGTAGATATATTCACCACAATGATCGAAGAAAAACAGCAACAACGAACAAAAGAAGACTAAAAAAATTTGAAAAAAGAATCCTAGATTAGATTGGAAGAGAAAAAAAGGAAATCAAGGCCTAGAATAAAAAAGCATAGCAAAACAGACTCTCGGCTTCAAAAATTGAAGTTGAGAGCCTGCGGGCGAAGTTTCTTTAAGCGAGGGTTTTTTTTTTTTGGGAGAGAGAGAGTTGCCAATAAGAGATTAGTATTTTCGCAGACTTCCAACTAAACATTAAAGAAACAATCAATTTACAGTCCAATTAGTTAAAGTTATACATCTTAGGATGCATCTGTGAGTGGTTTGTGTTAGAGAAGTCTCACATTAGAGAATTGATGTGGTGTTGAGCCATTAATATATTTTAGTTGGCCTATAATTCACTAGCTTAAGCTTTTGAATGAAAGTGAGTCCAACTAAATATGTTAACGGATTTGGACCTGGGCTTCCCAAGTGAAGGTATTAGACTTATACCGCGCGCTCCCAACAAATGATTACTGTTAGAAATTATTAAGATGGTGAAAATTGTTATGGTGTAGACCTAACATTAAATTCACACGTGAGAGGAAAATTGTTATGATATATGTGTGAGTGGTTTATGTTAGAGAAGTCCCATATCGGTTAGTTCATGATTCATTGACTTAAATTTTTGAGTTAAGATAGATACATTAACAGGCTTGGACTTGGACTCTCTTTTGGAGATTTCCCCAAGTGAAGGTATTGCACTTCTATTGCATGCTCCCAACAAATGATATTGGAGCCAGTATCAGAGCTGATGGTTATTGTAAGATTTGGCTAGCTTTTGGGGTAAGAAAGGCCAAAGACCATCCAACATTAGCATTAGAGCCAAGGTTGTCAACAAATCTAGATCCATCAGTCACACGTGAGAGTTATGAGTTGTTGTGCCTCTGACCCAAGCCCGGTGCGTGAGGGGAAGGCTATTGAAGGTGTCCCACATCGGTTATAGAAGGAGTTGGTAGTCGATTTATAAATATGAGGGAAAGTCTTATTTTTTGAATTAGCTTTTGGAGTGAGAGAGACCCAAAATCACTCAACAATACATGACTTATTCTTTTTGATCAATCAATTATTGAATCCCTTCTAAATTTTTTCTTTTTTGGGGCTAGGCCACATTCAGTTTAGACTGAATAATAATTCTTTGCACAAATTCTTCACTGACGAGGGATTTCTTCATCTGTCATGTTAACCCAAAAATCGACAATTCTGTTGTTTAGGTATGGGATAGTGGGCCTATATGGCATGCCCATTTTTGGGTGTGTGATACAGGATCCAAGAAACTGGGCCCAAGTATACACAGTTTGTCATTTCGACTTCTACTCATTGCCCTAGAATCACACCATGAGCCCCGCTAGTGTATCTTTTGGGTTGATGGATTACGTTGAATCAGTCTGGAATATGTAATGAAGTTCAAACCATGAAAACATACATCATGTGACACAAACTTGAGTATCTACGTCAAGTATTGAAACGACATTTTTTGCAGCAGCTGGCAGGAAACCTTCCAACCACCGGAGGTTGAGATCTCATACAGCTTGCGCTGGCCTACATAATTGGGAGATTTTTATACTATTTCAGCGCGAGGATGCATAAGCTTTATCATACAATTTTCTCGAAAAGCAAAGGTACCATTACTTAATCTTCATAATCCCCACATAGCGGCCACTCTAGATACTCGAAAATCAAATCTCAATGTGATTATCGCGGGAGTAGATGAGATCATATTACCTTTGATGGAAGTTCAAGGAAGTAACATCAAAAGATGTCCAATGAAAGTTCGAAGTGAATAGCCTAGTTGCAAATTGATAATTTCAAAGTCATCAACATTTGCAAATGAAGTAGGCTAACAATATCACCTAGAGGGGTTGAATAGGTGATTTTAACAAATCTTGACAAATTATTATAGAAACTGAGTGTTAAGATAAATATGATTAGGAGCCGGTAAAATAGAATATGAATATGATCAAATTCCGGTAATATTCAAATTTTTAAGTGCAACGTTTCTATCAAGCAACAAATGAGTGTAGAGATAGAAAACTTTGCCCATGGAACTTTAAAGTGATTCGACTTAGTGTAAGCATATGTTTACTTTCCCACACTGACAACCTACTGATTGAATTTTACTAATCAATCAATATGAAGTTACAGTAGCAAGTGCTGCTTGAACTCAAGCACTTCTCTTCGAAGTAAGTGTTTCTTATACACAAGTTGATAGGATACACTATCTCACACATAAACATAAACTATCACTCTGCTAATACTTCTCAAGATATTACAGTTGAACGCTCACCAAAGACAAATGAGAATATGTGAAGCTCCCTTGGACTTTGGCAATTTGTCTCTTGATCTTTTAAGCATGATTTTATTCAAGTTTCGAAATGTATCAATACGGACTTTTTACTATTTTTAGCGGTGCACGCTGCTGCGTGCATTTCTTCCTTGAATTACTGGTGCAAAATCATCAGAAAACATGCAAGGAGGGGGACGTAGATCTTCTGCCTCTCAGGCCACCCGTTAATTTTATTTGGATCCTCACCAGTCACCACACGATAAAAACAGACTACCAAATAAAGTATTTCTTATGTTGGAACTGAATTTAATCTATTTTAAACGGTTCAGATAAATGATTGAATCAGAATTTCCACAGGCAAGTGCTAACTAGTTCAGGCTATGTATGTAGAAGTTATGGCTTGTTTATATTATCAATCAAGAACTTATTAAACTTCAGAACATCTTATCTCATCGAAATGTTCGATGTATTAAACTGGCCCTCCTACTTTCTATTTTTTATTGCGTTAATTTAATATTCGCTCTGTGAATGTTGTACATATCGAAATCTAAAACCTATGCTGTGATTTTTTTATTTTTTAACTAATTGACACGACTTGCCAACTTGTTAGCACACATAACATTAATCATTGTTTTCTAAAAGGAAAAGCATATGCAAGTGTTTTTCCTTTTCTTTTTTTTTGGGTATTTATATACAAAGTCTCTGTCGTTCATGGTGTAGAGAAAACATCCCCCAAAGAGGCTTTGAAGATTGAGAAAACTTATCCGATGAAATAGACTTGGCTTTTGATGATAAGTGTTTTTCAGGAGAAAAGTTTGATGGGATACTATTAAATGTTATATATCATAATCTTGATCGAAGCAGAGTTATTTCTTTCCATATTTGTTATATTTAACGGCTAGGAAGGAGATGATTCACTCATGCAATAGCTAGTGGATATTGACTAGAATTCTTGCCTTATATATAAGGAGTTCCAAAATAAAAGTTTTGCATGAAAATCTCTCAATATCTTTTGTGAATTTGGAATGTGAAAATAGATGCAATTTGTTTCCAAATTGGAATACTCGACTTATGGAAATTTGAACTATTGTATGGGCAGTAGTATTTTAGGGAAACTTTATTCTTGGAAATTTGAAAGCAATTAGATCTTCTTAATAGGATTCAGGCCAACGGATAGATTGGCTGGATAATCCTCTAGAGATTTTGTCTAACGATCAGCTTGGACAAGAGTAAGTGGAAGAGTGTGATGCGAATGCAACAAGAACAAAAGCTTACAATTCAAATTTCTGAAGAGTATCCTCGATCAAATATATTCTTCTCTGTGTGCTTCAGTAACTCAGATTTTGTAACATCTGATGATTGGTTCAAATAGTGAAATTCAGCCAATAAGTTGTTATCGTGGGAGAGTGAACGTAAATTTGTCAAAACTGAACCACTATAAATATTTGTGTCCAATTTTCTATCCCTACTCTCTTTATTTTATTAGTTAGAAGCACTTGCACACTAGTAAGATCTGACCATTGCACATTCTATCATTAGAAGTTGTTTTGTTGCAATATTAATTCTCTAAATTCTGCAATATGATCTATTCACCCCCTCAAGGTGTTCTAGTCATGACACATGGTTACATCAAGTGTTTTACCATGTCAACTAACTTCATGTTTGCCAATCCATCATTTCTTGAATGAACTTCTTCATGTTTGCCAATCCATCATTTCTTGAATGAACTTCCTTTTGTTGTACATAGTAAATAGATATAAGATTAGCCAAGGACCCACACGCGAATTTGTAAGTCAACTAATTAAATTTTTTTTATATTTCGGCAATATGATGATATATTAGAAATTTCTATTCGATAATATGATCATACAACAGAATATACAAAAACTATCTATTAATTTTATATCGTAAATTTTTTAGTCAAATGACAACAAAAAATAACATTATATCCTCACTTTAGTAAATGGTAGGTTGAATGGAATGACTAATTCTTTTCGTTGTTTTTCGTCTAGCTTGTAAAGGATAGTTTTTTTTTTAGTTTATTTTAGTTAATGTTAAGGAATGGAGTTTCTTGACGGTGTGACTCAATTGCACATCTCCATTCTACAAACCTCTTTTTGGTTACATATGGATGATATTATAATCCACACATCTTTCAATACATCGTCGAAAGATACTTATTAGAAACTACGAGTACTCGAATTCCAAATTACCGAATGAAGTTCTCCATCTTGAACCCGCATAGATACAAAGAAACCAGGAAAAGAAATCAAACCAAAAACTTGGTTTTTTCTTTCCTCACGCAAGAAATCGAGCTCTAAGAGTCGACTCATGTTCCCAACCTTCTTTGGTCTCGAGCAGGAGAGTAAATCGCACGAGATCGATCTCTTCAAAGGGCTTGAAAAGCAACGGGTGTCGTTCATTGACCAGCTCCCCGGGGCACCGAATCACACCCTTCATCGCCGAGAACACGACGACGGAGTGCCTTGCTCGAGTCCCGCTCATTACCACCCGGTGCACCGGACTGTACAATCTCCCATTGGACCATCCCTGTTATGTAGAGATGGACGCTGAGTTATAACTTCTCAACCAGATGCATGCAGGAACTAAAGAAGAGACGAGAGATGAAAGTGTTAAATACTCACATGGATTGCATCTCCTAACATGACTATGAAGGAGGAAGCTGAAGGAGTTGCCCCGATCCACTGGCCATCCTTGGCCTTGATCTCCAGACCGTTTACCGACCCGTCCTGACGAAGAATGGTCACGAAGCCTGTGTCGTTATGACTGATTCCGCTAACTTCGCGAGTCCCTCCTTTCTTGGGCGCTTCATATTTCGTCATCCGGAGGAAATAAGTCACCCTCTCGTTGAGATCGTCGCGATATTTTTCTACTGGCAACTGCAAACCCTCCAGGATCATTCTCATCACCATCTTCTCTAGTTCTGCTGCTTTTGATGTATAGGTCTGCGCAATCTCACTGTATAGATCAAGCTGAAGCGAATTAGTGATTGTGTCGAAAAAAGCAGCAAGAAGAGTCGAAGGAATCGTGGGTTTGAAAAATACCGGAATTTCGCATTCCCTTCCGGCCACATGAGATCTGTGAAGTTTCGAATCGCCGGAGAGTCGAGGGCTCCCTCGATCCCCATCGCCTGATATCCTGGGGCAAAAGGGAGGCCGGCGACGTAGCCCCAGTACGGTCACTTGGGGTCGGTGAAACGTCTCTTGGTCTCTTCCGAGAGATCGAACAGCTCTTTCACTGCTCGAAAGAGACTCACGTGAAGCTCATGGTCGAGGAGCTGATCACACACAGCCTCGAAGCATCCATACTCTTCAAGCGCGGTCATGACATCACCACGAACCAAGTCCCAAGACGCGCTTCCCGGGTTCGAGTTGGATATGGAGAAATCTATTTTCGGAAGCTGATGCGTAGTAGGATTATCAGAACTCATTTTGATGTATTGCAGTTTTGTCTGCTACAACTTTAGGTGCTCACAGTTCTCACCCTTCTTTAGGAGCGACGATGCTTCCGTGCACATGTAAGAGCAACATATATATGCAAAGCGCAAACCAGAGAGCCAATCATGGTATGGCGCGGCACGGCTTATGTTCGTGGATTTTTTACATCATTCAATTATATCAGAGAAAAATCATCATAATCATTGATCATGTGGGTCTCACTATAAGATTTGCATAATCAATGATAATAATCATATTCATTTATATATAAAAAAAATTATCTGAAGGAAGATTTGCTCGTTAAAGACAAGAAGGGGAATCAATGTCTTGGGACGTGAGCTAGCAGAAAAGATGCTTGAAGAAACCATGTGAGGGCTGAAAATTTTGTCTAACAACAATCATTAAAAAAATTTGTACATGATTTGAAAGAACAACTAACACGCATTTGAGATAGAGAATAGACTATGGGCAGTCGTCAGCAAATCACGATTAGATTTCTAATAGAGATGACTCAGTTTAAGGTCTACTTTAACGTCTGAATTTTGTGCGAATTATAAATTAAGTTTCCTAGAGAACAGATTATGGGCAGTCGTTAGAAATCACGATTAGATTTCTAATGGAAATGACTCAGTTTAGGGTCTGCTTTAACATCTGAATTCTGTGCGAATTATAAATTAAGTTTCCTACTTCCGGTATCTTGTCTTCAATTGGAAAAGCTTTTTCAGCCGTGTCTTGTAAGCTTTTTACTTGCTTTCTGCACTTTCTTCGTTAATTTCCTTAAGTTTGTGTTCAAATTTACAAATTGAGAGAGCATGGCATGCATGAATCAATGCAAGTTCTTTGCAATTTCCATTGTTTTGTATCCAACTATTTTCCCTGTGCATTATCTTAGTAAGTTCGAATCCTACAAAGTCCTTGAGAGTTCTGCGCATATTAGAATAATATAATCCATTCACTTTTGATCTGAAATTGGATTAGTACTTTAATTGATCATGGATCATCATCAATTGGGCTTTAATTATAAAAACCTTCGAATTTCTGGCGACTACAACTCGATAAAAATATAGTAACATTATCCTCCTTAACTAACCTTCAAAAGCGAAGATTATCACTTAGTTTGGGTATCATTGCAGTTCGTATCTTTGCTGAATTGGTCACCCGGGTACATTCTTGCAAAGGATACCATCAACTTAATAGTCCGACGATTCATTTGAGCGTATTATAATCACATTCATGTTCGTACCAGCTCATCTTACTATAAAACATCGTAATTTCAATATCGTATGTTAAATAGTTGATTTACAATAAGAAATTGTAATTTTGATATCGTTTGTTAAACAGTTGACTTACAATAAGAAATTATTAATTCGTGTCAATATACCATCGAATGTATTGGTACGGGTCGGATTCAGGACGGCTCTGATCCAGATCATTTGAATTTTTCAGCACGTCAAATCCGTGCCATCCAGCACTGCCAGCTTAGGTTAAGAGACATGGTCTGCTCATTGGGTTTTAATCTTAAGTAGTCAAAACTCACTACGCGAACGTTCACGCATAGAGATTTTACCATCATGTATCAAACTCCCAAGCTTCAGCTTTCATCATATTGCCAGCCTTGATATGAATATCAAACATAATTCACACCTTCACCCTGTGCAATTCATTGCAAAACATGCAAGATATCATCAAAAAATATTAAATAGACTCGTTCCGTGGAGTTCGGCATACAAATCACGTTATTGGCTTATGTCAACTGATTTTGTCTGTTTAAAACAGTTTCGATAGTGATTTTATCAGTATCATGACAAGCATGTCCAAACTAGTTCATGTTATTCGCACCGAAATGTTCAACGTGTTCCATTCGCCTGTGTAATTTTTTCTAGGTTAATCACACAATATTTCAGAGCATCTTGAGACTAAAACTCCAGTCAACGCATTCTCTTTAACTCATTGAGTTGACTTGGCATACTTAAGATTTGCAAAAAGTATAGTAGTGACAAAGCGCACACAGGTAAAATTTTCGTATATGCAGCACACCATTTCTGAGATAGTACTCATTCATACAAGTATATACCATCACATACCTACGAATACACAGCCACTGTCCTCCATAAGAAAATATTTATCTACGTGAATATGCTTGGGAGAGTCCAAATTCATCCAATCTCACTCACTCAACTTCACGCTCCATAACTCATGGACCCCCCAGGAGGTAAAACTCATTTCACAAGTAAAGAAACATGCATGGGAATGTGTGTATATATCATATCATAATGTTTCAAAGATTAACCAAGAAACCAGAAGAAAGGTTTCTCACTAAAGTTCATGTATATCACAAAAGTACTCTCTGCATACTGCACTGTACTATATGCAAGCTAATAGAAATTTGCAACAGGCAAACTGTACTATATGCAAGCTCTTCAAGAGGGTAAAGCCCAAACCCATTATAAAGACCTTTTCCCCACAGTGGCATAATATAGTTGAAAAAACTGGTATATATATATGTATAAACAACCCCCAAGAAAAAAAGGGAAACAAGGAACGATCACCTCACTTCCAAATTTTGATGCAGTTATCGTGACTAGTAGAAGCAATAAAACCGTTGACACTTGATGCAGCCAGGCAGGATATTGGCTCATTGTGCGCATGGAGTGTCACTCTCTTGTTCTCAGCAATATCCCAGAGCTCCAGATTCTGATTACAAATGACTCCACATCAGAAAAAGCAACGGTTTCATTACCTGGACAAAGAAGCTGAATTGTAGGAAGTATCTTGCAGGGCCTACCAAGTACGCAAGCACACCGTGCATTGCCCATATTGGAGAGTCCACATTCCAATTTTACACAGTTGTTACAGCTAGCTAATGAAGTGGAAAAGAACAAAGAGCAATGACTTGCCTCAGAACAGGCGATGATTACTGCAGAAGGATGAGTGGGATGAAAGACACATGCATGGGACTTGTTGCCAGCAAAGATCAACTCGTGAACGCATTCTGCATTGCCGCTGGAGCCAATTTTCCACACTCTAACCAAATCATCACTCACAGATGCCAAAAGCTCACCGGTAGAATCCCAGCAGACAGTATTGACTGTGCCTTCATGACCCTGCAGTAACATCATCACGTTGGCTATCATATACTTGAACTTCTAACTGGTGAAGTTCTCAGCAAGTATCGTCCAGCATGGCCCATATTAAAAACAAAAACCATTGCGGAGCATAAACCACATTGCCACACTCATTAAGTTCTCCTATTGCGTCCATCTGTACAAGATTATTAATCAAAGGGTCACCTCGGTGAATCCTGACATAAAATATCTTTTGAGTTTTTTGGTTAAGGGATAATTGGCCCAACATGTCATTTCCATTCTTGGATTTGTGATATAGAATCCCAAAAATTGTACCGACACATACACAGTTTATCATTTCAACTTCTACTCATTGCCCTAAAATCAGTCCATGTGCCTCACCGGAGTATCTTATGGGTTGATGGGGTACGTTGAATCTGTCTGGAAGATGTAAATGGTCATGAAGTTTAAGCCATGAATACATAATCATATGACAGCTTGTTCATGGAAAATGAAAACACTCACTGACATCTATTTATAATGTGGTACATTTGAAGGTCCAAAAACAGTCAACTCAAGAAATTTCTCACGATATGAATACGGAAACAACTTAAACTTGCTCTTTTAGTTGAGCATAAGCTACCTGGGGTCAAGGGAAAGGATACAAATAAAAATAGTAATGTTGATTAAACAAGGCATAAAACTATTTACGCTAATTCACCAGGGGAAAAGAAATTGCAGACAATAGTCTTATTAGCTGCCAACTGAAAAATTTCCTCCTGTAAAGCCCACTTGGATAATACATCCACAGAAAACTAATAGGCAAAGAATACCATCTTCATCAAACAGAAAAGCCCTACACATCAACATCCAACATGTAGTAGCACAATTTCCCATCATCTTAATTAGTGCCTAGATATTAACGCCAACATATGAAGACTGAGCAAATTGGAAATGACCTGCAATTTCATCCTACAGACTTGAGTCTCCACGTCAAGTATTGAAACAACATTCTCTGCAGCAGCTGCAAGAAACCTGCCAACCTGAGGTTGAAATCTCATATGGCTAGAACCACCCTACATAATGGGGAGATTTTTATACAATCTCAGCCTGAGAATGAATTAGCTTTTTCATACAATTTTCTCAAAAACAAAAGCAGCAATACTTAACCTTGATAATCCCCACACAGCGGCCACTCTTTATGCTCCAATACCGTATCTCAATGTTATTATCGCAGGAGCAGATGAGATCATCTTTCCATGGATGGAAGTCCAGGGACGTAACAGCAAAAGAATGTCCAGTGAAAGTGCGAAGGGAATAGTCAGGCTGCAAATTGACATCTTAAACATCAACATGTGTAAAATGATTTTATATGCACACTCCAATACAAAGTGGAAAATGCATCCCACAAGCAGAGCACGAAATCCATGACCAAAAGTGCTTCAGAAAACTATGTTACTTTTGTACAGGGGTAATATCTGAAGTGATGAAAAGAATAAAAAAGTCCACGCATTTCTACAATCTTGTCATCAACAGTGAAGTCACATAATACAACTTAGAATATCCTGTTAAAGAAGCACTCATACGATTCTCCATCAACAGAACATGCTCTCAAAACAATTGGCGGAGGATGTATCCTTTAAATGCTAGAAACTTTTTGATGAATTCCAGCATAAAATACACTATTGGCAACCTTCAATCAAAATCAACAGCAGTGATGATAATACAGCTCACTACCATCAGAGGAGAATGAACAGATTCCGAAAGGCTCCCAGGTAATAGCATCAAAAATCAAAAGCCATCCATAGTTTGGTAGGGAATGGTTCATTAACACGCTTAAAAAGTCGGGACTGCCTTCATGAAACTAATATCAGCAGGAGACAAAATCAGAAATTACGGACTGACATTATAAGCATCCCAAACTCTGACAGTTTTATCAGCTGATGAAGTAGCAAATCGAGGCATTCTTGGACTGAAGCGGGCATCTGTAATTGACTGGGAATGTTCCTCAAGCTTTGACTTCAATCTAAATGACTTGGTACACCAGAATGTTGCCTGCAGATTATAACAAGTCATACGTCCTTGGTTTGGTCAACAAAAAGGTAAGTTGCAATTAAAAGAACCCTTAATCAACATTCAACTGTATTTTGACAGAGCAATTCAGCGAACTGTCTCAATAGACCTTTTTGTTTCAGAGAGAACCCATGAATTTCCATACCCTTTTATCATGTCCCCCAGTTGCAAGCAGTTTCCCATCATATGAGAAGTGACAAAATTCAACATCATTTGGACTAGTAGGAAGACTCTGGAATTCAGTAAGAGTGAGGCCTAAACCAACGAAACAGAAGTTAATCCTCAGGCGGCTCATCATTTTACAAAAGATTTAGTATAGGCAATTGAATGGTCAGGAGAAAAAACAATGCCAAGGGGATCAGTAATTTGTCATACCTTTGCTAATAACCTTGTCCCTAGTGGCTATATCTTCATAGCATGAGATAGACTCGTTTTTGTTTGCCAAAGATGCATCATCCAAAACCACATTCGTTTGAGCCTACACAATATCATCACATCGTTCTTTTACATACAAGTGCAATTCGCAATAACTGGCATGAAACAACTGCTTTTGTCAAAAGAATAATATTGTCTACCATGATCCTCTCAGATGGAGTAAAATTATCCACACTCCTCTTCTTCATCATTGGCAAGTCAAATACTTTTATTCTATTACGTAAACTTGTTTGATAAGATTTGGACGAGAAATCATATATCTAAAATCAACATGAAACCAATCTCGTGAAGTCCATTTCGATACATAAAATCCAAATGCAAAGTAGAAAGAATACTGTACAGTGCTTACCAATCTGTTGGTTGCTGACAATACTGGATCTGTAGCATCAGAGCCAAGTATGGGCAAAGGCAAAGAGGAATGACCAATTTGTGGCAAAGAAGGTACATAGATCTCGTCGTCCAGCATGATGGTGGAAGAAGGTGTTGAGGATATAATAGGTACAAGTCCAAAAGCATCCACACTCCTCAAATGCTTTGCGGGGAATGCAGCTGAATCTGGCCGCTTTCTCTTTTGCACAGTTTCTTTTTTTGAAGCCTTAATTTAAACATGGAACAAAAAAAAAATTAATGAGATAAATTGCAATATATGTCAATTTAGATTTACGATTTAATTCATGATGATAATCTTCAAGTTTAATGATGGCTATCATCCAAATGCGCACAGGATGAAGCTCAAGCTTTAGTTAAAAATTAATGTCCGAACACGTACACAAAACAGTACTCCAGAATCAAAACATGTTTTGGAGAGAAAATACTTGCAATCCTCAGAAGTTTGAAGTACTAGGGATTATTGCCACATCACTGGCTGACCTGGTAATTTCCCTTGATAGTCATTGGCAAGCTGCTATCAGCATTTGGACCTCCTGAAAAGAGGACTCTATTTGGGCATGGGATAGGAATACTAGAATTTTGATATTGATGGTCCAAAAGTGAGCTCTGTGGATACTCCTGTTGCTGTTTTAACAGAGAATATACCAACTGTCAGCAAGTATCTCAGGAAAAAATACACCTCATAAAAAAGCACAATCCAAACATCCTAATTGCTAGTACAGAAATATAATAGCACCTTCAATTGGACATCCACATTACCACAGGGAAGTACGGGATAACCAATCCGTGGTGTAGGCCGAACATTAGCTAGTACATCACTCGTATTATTCATCTGCTCTATTCCAAAACCTAGACTCTGCTTTTGGAGAAGCGCCCTTAATATTCCGCTTTCTAAATCGTAGACAGATGTCATTGGCTGTGTTTGGGGCATCGATTGCTGCTGCCACTGCAGTTGACTGGAAGGATGATATGACTGCATCCAAGATTTTGGCCACTGGTTGAAACCAAATTGATTCTGATTCTGATTCTGTCCCTAAACAGTGGTTAAAGATTTATCAGATGGGACACATCATCCATAGCATCAGTTATACCACATTCCAACTCCTAAGCATGTCAGGTGAACCGTCTACCCAATTGGCCTACCAAGGAAAAGATTATCTCGGAGAACCTATGCAGCAAGGGTTCCAGAACACCCTCTAGCAAGGACTCGCAGGCAGTCACCACTCTAACCCCAGGAATTAGCCTTTTAAAAGTATCATCCACTCTTCTTCCCATTGCACATGCAAAAGTCTGTTGTCATACAACTCACACAAGATCATCTTCCATGTTATGTATCATGCGACTGTGGTATATTATGTTTTTTCTATTTGGGCTATGTGGTGTATATGTTGCAATTACCGTCTCAGACAGGGAATGCGGGGAAAAGAAAAATGGTCCGTGAGCCACATGGGTGATCAGTCAAGTCAATCCAGCAAAATCAATATGACTGAGGTTAGGAAGGCCAAACAGATGTACGAAGGATCCTTGTCTTTGCAGGCTTCTATCGGCACCAGAGGAGTTTTAGGTCAGATGGTTGCTTAGGAATTCAGTCTAGGCAACGCATCTACTACCCACAAGTCCACCACACTTCATTAATGGTAGGTCTTGTATTCACATAAAGTAATGATAATTCAAAAATAGTCAAAGTTCTTCAAATAGGTTTTTTTGCATTTTTCTAAATTTTCGAACAGAAACATATGGGTTACAAGCCACTAAACAAATCATTCCAGTGGAGTGGCATAAAACAGGAGTATTATGAACCCAATAGCATGGAGAAATGTTAACAGTGCCAGATGCGGGTGCATACATTTGGAAAAGGAACTATAACAACTGTCAAGGATGCATGCAAACCCAGTCCCGTGTTTTTATACAAGCAAATTCCAGAATGGATCTACTTTGCAGTTAAACAGGAGACAATGCTTAGCAGATGAATCAATTTCTGTGTATTCTATATTATACAAATCCTAGAATAACACAAACAGAGACTGAAAATTGTGAACTCATTATGCTATATGAGGAATGGAAACCCACCTCAGCATAGGATGTGGCAGTGTTGGAGTGTTTCTCCTGGACCCTCGCCATATATATATCCCAGAAGACTGACCACCACTCGAACAGAAAACCACCGGGCGCATCTATAGCTGGAGCAGATAATTTATGAGCATTGAAAGTTAACTGTGCAATTAATGATAGGATTTAGCAGATTCAAGCTAAGAATAGTTTCCAACCATAACTCTTTCCAAGAGGAGATCTTGTTGTCATTGATTTTGAGGAATTAGCAATAAGCACAGAAAACTCACCAATAGGATTTGTCGAGATTTTCCTTTCAGCTAGAAATGTCCGTGCGGTAGCATTTAAGTTTTTTTTAACGAAGTAATCTAAGACATAGACGTCTAACCTGCCATGGAAACAGGAAGAGCTCGATGACGTCTTCAGTGATATCGAAGGCAGGTATAGCGTGTGAATGACAACAGAACTCAATAACAAACAACAGCAGCAAGTTTTCTCTAAGAACGTGCAAAAAGTAAAACAACTAAACTTTCACCAATTGTGGCAATAGCATTTTTCTCGTTCTTCTTATTCAGTTTGACTTGTTCAAGAAGGAAATCACTGAAAAGGGGCAAAATGAAAGAAACGGCCCTTGGTCATTCAAGTGAGGCTTTCCTAAGGCAAGAGAATTTATAGTCTCTCTCCACGCAAGCCAAGCAATGAACGAAATCACCCTTTCAACGCCCAAATGACGGCAGTCAGCAATGCAGTAGAAATGGCTGTTTCAAAATGGTTCGGAACTTCAAAAGATACGAAACAAATTCCGACGAAACTCGAGACCCGAAATCTGCAAACGAACGGAATCCTTTCACCACCGCATTGACACGACGATCACTGTCGACGACCCCAAGAACAAGAAATCGGAAAACGAGGACATGAAAAATGAACGACCCCACGAGAGTCCTCATGAAGAAAGGAGCACGACCACCTTCGCCAAATGAGCGGCTACGAAGCGAAGTTTTTCTAAACGAGTGGATGCCACGGCATGCAAGCAAGCGACGGCGCAAAACCCAGAAACCGAAGTTCAAGAAAGAAAGCAAGGAAAAGCAACAAAGCCGAACATATGCGTGGAGCACTCACATTTTCTCAGCGTCCCACTTTGATTGGGCCATGACTTCCGTCGTATCACGCCAAACCCTTCACAGTGACCAAAACCCTTAAAGGGCAGCACTCAAAAAGGGAGAAAAGCAAAACCCTACGAAACGAGAGGGTCCTAGTGAACGTTTCTTCCCAGCTGAAGAAGAAGAGAAAACGCCAAAGCTCCTCTCAGAACACGCCCCAGAGCCCTACGGAGCGAGTAACGAAGGCAACGGCGAACCCCTTCTTGTTTTCTTGGTTTTCTTTCTTGGTGGGTGCGCCGTCTCCAGTCGTCTGGAAGGTTATCCAAATCTCGGTTCAGTCAGCGAGGAAAGAAAAAACAAGAAAGACGGCAAACCTTATAGGGATCCGAGCAGAGAGAGAGAGAGAGAGGGAGACGCCATTGTTGTTGGGCAGCGCGAAAGTTCTTCATGCAGAGGATAATGAGGATGGGGAAGAGGGTTTATTGGAGGAGGAGGAGGAGGAGGACGACCATGTGGAGCTTCGTTCGCAAGTCACGCGTATAACGAGGAGGGAGAGATAGTGGGGAAGGGACAGAGTGTACTGTTTTGGGGATTTGACAGAGACGGCATGGCATGTTGACCGAGGAAGAAAGAGAGAATTACGAGAAACAGAAACGCAAATTTGAATCTCGTTTCTTGTTTTGGGTTCTGTCTGCGGGACAGATTGGAAAAGGAGCCTGAGCCTCACCTACCACTGCTGGGGCTCATAAAGTGTGGTGCCGACAAAAAAAAAAAAAAAAAAAAAGTAATTTTTTAAAACCTTTTTATTAAATTATTAAATTTTATTTTCAGTACATAGCTATAGAGATGATTTGAAATATTGCAAAATATATATATGCAAGTATTGTTTTTAATAAGTAGGAGATGATTGGCATTATCTTTACTTGTGCCAGCTGCACCGGGATAAGTCCGAAATGAGCGCGCGAGGCAGAGATGGGCTTGAACTCGACGCTTAAAGATGAGATCGAAGCAGCACCATCATACATGCATCACTTCGCGGGGCAAGGGGCATTATGGTACTCATAAATTAAACCTAACCAAGCTGTTGACTCATAACATATGAACATATGGGATGTATAGCACCACTTATAATTTTTTTAAATTAAGTTTTTCTTCATTTTATAAATTTAAAAAGAACAAATTATTCACAAAGGCGAAGAGTAAAAATTTTATGAAAACCCAAATTTGAAGGAGGTTAGTGATATATCTTCGAGATTTTTCATATCTCTCGGGATCATGCATAAATTTTGCTTCATTGTGTTTGTCCCAATGATTATAATTATTATAATAATGTTTTATTCTTATTTTGGAATCAAAGCGAAGCAATTTTGAGGAAATTTTGCTTGAAATGTCAATGTTGTTGCCACCTAGCCTAAACAACAACCGCAGCATCTTGTCGTCACATAACTTGCATAGAACTCACAACAATGCGCAAGAGCCATGTCAGCTTGTCGTTGTGTAGCCTCACAATTCACCGAGTTCTCTCCTCATCACATTGAGCCGTTTCGGCAATATACTTGGCATTTTTTTAATCTTTTCTTCAAACTATAGTTTAATTCTTTTAGGTGTTAGAGATATATATCTAAAAGATTTTTCATATCTTATTTAATTATTTACATCTCTCAAGATTGTGCATATATCTCTTTTGATTGTGCATATCATTGATTGATTATAATTGATATCATATCATTTTGTTATCTTAAATAGTCATCTTATCTATGTTCGTGTATTTTCATCATAATACATACAAATAGATAAGAGACTTAATATTTATACCATCAAAAACCTCAAATTGATATATCCACATCACATTTACTTCATACTAATTTTTATAACACCAAAAATTTGGAACCAATACATTTATGCCACATATAATACCAAACCGGTATAACAAATACATGTACTTTCCCGTAATAGTGTAACCACCTAGTCTAATGAGAGCAAAAGGCAGTCGTTAAGGCTAGAGGGTTTGGATGAGGAATGACTTTTGGTAAGCTTCTAAAATGGCAAAGGGGACAGGAATAAACCAAATTGCACACCAGTCAAGGGATGAGTATATTTGGGATGTGTGTGTGAAAACCGAAATTAACTCAATAAGATATTTTTTAACCTAACAGCAAGTTTAGCATTGGAACTCCAATATTAAGCATGCTCGGGCAGGAGCACTACCAAGATAGATGATCTCTTGGAAAAGTGTCCACTTATACATTAAAAGAACAAAACCATAAGACTCAGTATGAGATGGGTCAAATGGGACAATATCTCGATTAAGTTAACCCAGAACTGTCATAATACGATATTAGAGCAAGACCCCCTTTAGTAGGTGTGTGGTTCAGCGATAAATCACATGGAAACTGATGTGCCTTTTAACAACCTTGTTTAACAAGAACGGGGAGTGGTTTTTGAGGCTAGAGGGTCAGATAATAAGTGGCTACTAGCATGCTTCTAGGATAACAAAAATGGCAGGAATGAATCGAATTACACATCGAACATGGGGAGTGTGCTTGGGATATGTGTGTGCATGCATGTATAAAAACTGGAATTAACTCACATAAATATTTTTTGACGTAACGACTAGTTTGACATTGGAACTCCAATGTTAAGTGTGCTCAAGTTGGAGCACTATCAAGATGGGCGACCTCTCGGGAAAGTACCCACCTGTATGCCAAAAGGGTAAAACCCTGAATTCAATATGGGACAGACAAAAATGGACAATATCTCGAGTGAGTTAACCATGAATGTGACAATATTATATCAGAGTGAGACCCTCACTAATAAGTGTGTGGTTCAAGGATGAACCGCTGGGAAATTGATGGGCTTGTAACGATCTAGTCCGACAAGAGAGGGGAGTGGTCGCCCAAGGCAGAGAGCATGGACAAGAAGTGGCTCATAGAGGTAGGAATGAATCGAATCACACACCAAATAAAGAGAGCGTGCTTAGGATGTGTGGGTGTATGAAAACTGAAATTAACATACCAAGATGACTTTTGATGTAACGATAAGTTTAGCATTGAAACTTCAATGTGAAGTGTGCTCAGGTGGGAGTATTACCAAGATGGGTGACCTCTCGAGAAAGTGTTCACATATATGCCAAATGGCAAAACTATAATGCTCTATATGGGACGAGTTAAACCAAGCAATAATTTAAGTGAGCTAATCCAAGGACGTCACAATATAGTATCAGAGCAGGACCCTCTCCAATAGGTGTGTGGTTTGAAGATGAATTACACAAAAGCTAATGGGCGTATAATGAATTGGTCTGAGGAGGGCGGGAAGTGGTCATTAAGGCCAAAGAGCTTGGATAAGGAGTGGTTCTTGATAAGCTTCTAGGATAGCATAAATAGTAGGAATGAAACAAATTGTATAGCATATAGGAGGAGAGTGTGCCTAAATTATGTAAGTGTAAAAATTAGAATTAATTCATAAATGCGCCTTTTGACGTAATGACAAGTTTAGCATCAGAATTTCAATGTTAAGCGTGCTCAGGTGAGAGCATTATCAGAATATATGACATCCAGGGAAGGTGTCCATATGTACGTCAAAAGGGAAAAAAAATCGTGAGACTCGATATAGGACAAGTCAAAACGAACAATACTCAAATGACTTAATCCCATAATGTCACAAGTAAAGAAAGCCTCAATAGTTCTCTCTCTCTCTCTCTCTCTCTCTCTCTCTCTCTCTCTCTCTCTCTCTCTCTCTCTCGTTGTTTGTCCTACCTTGACTTTCAGACTTTACCCTGCTTCTTTGTAGAGTGGCGTAGTAGTTGAACCCCATACCTAAAACTAAACGTCCTCACTCCTAGCCCGCTGAGAAGATAGGAAATTGAAGTCTCCACCTTCCCCGTTCCATATGGTAAGGGTAGCCACTATAAAAACCTTGGGATTTTGTTTCAAAAACAAGAGTACGTGCAAAAATAGAATCAAAACACAATTCCCAATTGGAGTAAAAACGCCCATATACGTATCTCCTTGATATTGTTAGTGTATTTTAATAAGAAGCACATAGAAGTGGTAAAGGGGCTAATCACATTTCCCTTGTACCGTGTCCAAAAATTTGGTTATGACGTTCTTCAGATTCTGACCTTGAATGTGTTATGTACTCATAGCATTGGCTTTGACATTGTTTAGATTTTGACTACTTCTAACATTCTTAAAATTCTGATCATGAACATCTGATGTCTTTTGATAATGCTGGTTCTGACGTTCTTTAGATCCAGACCATGAATGTCTCATCTCCTTGTAACGCAAGTTCTGACATTCTTCAAATCTAACCTCACAAACGTCGGACCTCTAGTTTAGATATACCATCAATCTTGCGTCGAACAGTAAAGAGAAATTGAGAGATTTCACCACTACAATTGTGCTAGTAATTGTTCTCGTGTGTGAATAACACGATTGATCTCTATCATCACTATCTTTTAGTAATCCTCAATCATCTTATGATCCTCTTTGTCAATCTCCTTTTTATAATCAGTCATAGATCACATTTAATTTGGCTCATTAACTCTAAAACCGTTTTAGATAATTAATTCGGCCGTAACGTCTGAGTTCGCTTTAGACTATGGATCTAGATGTAAGTTCTAAAACTGTTTCAGACACTAATTCGAGCACTATAATCATTACAGAGCATTATTGCATGCATTAATTTATAACTGTTACAAGACTTTATTCTAGGCATTAACCTTGTAACCATTACAAAACTTTAATTCAATCATTATCTCTGAAACCGTTTCAAATCATTAATGTGATCGTTAAATCTAAAACCATTTTAAAACTTTAATTTAACCGTCAAGTCAGAAACCGTTTCAGAACCTTAATTTGGCCATTACTCACTTCAAATTATTAATACAGTCATTTATTCTAAACTGACTTTAGATCATAAATGCAACCAACAATCCTAAATTCACTTTAGAGTACTAATACGGCAATTGATTTCAAACTCGCTTCAAATATTCAGCCGTTAAATTTGAACCCAATTGAAATCTTTAATTTGGCCGTTGAATCTAAACCCAATTTAGATCTTTAATTCAATCGTTAAATCTAAACCGGTTCAAATCTTTGATTTAGTCATAAAATTTGAAACTCCTTTTAGATCTTTGATATGATGTTAAAGTCTAAAACCAATTTAAACTTAGATTTTAAACTTGACTCAATCTAATTGCCTCAAGTGAAAACACATTTGTAATATTGTCTTTTCCGTTCAAACATCATTCTAAATTAGTTATAGTATGTGATATCTTAAGTTCATCACTGAGTTGAAGTAGGATTTGTATTAACACATTAGCACAATTAAGAAAACTAATTATCCTAATTAATCTCATGTTTTTACAAACCACAAGTGACATCTAGCAATATATCATGGTTATTCAAACAGTGTCAAATGTTTTAAGAATATTATGAACCTATCAGCTTTGACGATGTGTAATCCAATCCTTCTGTCTCACCATCTCCTAATCGGAAAAAGGCCATAGAATTATTTGTCAAGCAATCAACTCGATCGTATGCCCAAATCTAATTAGCAAAATTTGAAATATTATCACTAAATTGATATCCATATAGTAAGTTTAGGTCTCATTAGACAATTTATCCCTCGAATGAAATACGACTTGATTACAATATAGTTAGAAAATTCAAAATAAGTACATCCATTGAGGTGTTGTCATGTGCCCTGATCTTAGGATCCCCATCATTTCTATTCTTCCCACTTTAATAAGCCGGCGATTCCAGAAATTTGCTTCAATATTGACTGAGCGGTTCACTAATCCAGTAGTAATACACCACCTCAGTTAGGGATCATACATGCCAACAGGAAAAAAAAAAGGTACAAAATAGTCAATGTATTAGCAATAGATAATTCTATTGTTTTTATATTTGTTCCGGAGCCTAATCACCATACGCGTATCAAGTAAACAAACACCTCTAGCTCTGCGCAAATTGCTCTGTAAAAGCCAATCGCATTTAACACTCTCTCACATGGGTCCACAGGAGACATTATTACATGCATCGAGAGCAATGTGTCCCACGCATGTGAACCGTCGGATCACGGTAGTCGTAAAAGCGGGTCAGTACCGATGGATCACATGTAATTAAGTCTGTATACATCGAGTGCAACTAAAAATTTTCCCATTCTATACTAATAAAATAAAAACCAGCACTCGAATAATTTCACTACCCATTCAAGTTCAAACGCAGCAGTACAATGCACCATCAATTTGAAGTACGAGTGCATTTATTCCGTGAAAAATAAGTATTTTGGAAAGTATTTTCTTAAGATATCACTTATATCTCTTATACAAAAGAATGAACGAAATGTATTTTCATTATCCAACAAAATATTTAGGCATACAATATTGCCAACAATAAAAACATTTTGTATGGACTAGTCATTTTAAACAATACAGACAATCATTTTTAGAAAAGTATTTTTCAAATCACTCATTTTTCACGAAACAAATAGAGACTAAAACTCATAGGCATGTAATCAACCACTACACTCTTAATCCAGTCTACTATTCTAAATCCCAGACCAAATATCAACAATTTTTCTCAGGTCAACTTGTAGACACCTCTTGTATTTTTGAGCTTCTCCACCCTTCTAATTTCAAAGTTGCTACCATAGACAAATATAGGTTAGTCAAAAGCAGTAATCCTTGGTCCGAAGATTTGGAATGAACCAAGGTCGACCAACGCGGGCCAAACACCCAAATACTTCGGTAATGACCATCTGAAAGTGATTCTTAACTTGCTTACTAAGTAAGAAGCTTGTTCTTATCCAATATAAGACACAGTCCAACTTATAGACTCGATGTCTGACTCACGTCACCCGACGCCAACTTCCCAACTTCAAATCCCGACTTCAATGGATGTGCGTTGTAGATTCATTTCACGTTGATTCCAACTCATGCCAAGCCTCTCGATCATTCAATTAAAGTGCAGCTCACCGCCATCCAATGTGACCATCCACGCCACCAAGCACGGAAGGAAAGTCCTCCGAGCTTTGAGGGTCCGAAACATCCAGAAAAGTAAAATACAAACTTGGGCGTACTGAGGCACCAAAACCTAAACATGTGATACGTCTATAAGATCACATGATAGATTCATCGCAAGCCAGCGTTGCACGTCTTAAGTAGAAAGAATTGGCAAACAGGCTAAAACATTGTAGCACATTGTATGCACGAATTCATTGAGATGGACCAAATAGGAATCTAGAGGGCAGATCGCCAGAGTATCAAATTCAACATAAAAAAGTTCATGTTGAACACAAATTTATGACAACATATATGCATAGAAAAGTATGACGCAACAATGGCCCAACAATATTTTACCGGATGTCTCCAAAGATAAAACATGGGCCGACGCTAAGAAGAAGCAAGTACAATCACTTTATTGCGTTGAAGCTCAAGCTGACTTCAACATAAACGAGACTTTTAAGTCTTCTATCTCATTCTACAGACCGCTTAAGCATATGGAACTGCATATACTCAGTTCCAGACACATCAATTGCTCAGACTCAAGCACGTCACTCTTCACGGGATTATTTTCATCAAATACCGTTGGCACAGACCAGAGCCAGAGTTGTAGCTGGAGCTCTCGAGTTTCCAACAAGCTGATCCAATATAATGCATCCCATGTTGGAAGCTGACAACACCAAGAGATGGCAAAACTCATCACATTCCATCGGACAGAAGCAGTAATGACAATGTAGTTGAACAGCGCACACCCCATCCATATTCCATCAACTCTTCAGATAAGATAATGAGCCCCAACAACTGATGATCCAACATATGTTCACCATGATTACCAGAAGATGCACCGCATAAAAACCTGGCATTTTAAATATGTCCAACTTCCTTCAGATCAACTTCTGCTTCAAAGCTTGGTTTACTGTTCAACTGATACAAGTGCAGTTAGTCAAATAGAGAACAAACTCAAACAAAGAAAAAGGGAACAAAACTTGCTCACCTAAGATTGATCCACAAAATTGATACAATAATGCTCAGTTTGGAAAGCTAGAGAAAGGCGAGGGAATGAGATTCTGTGTTGAAAATTTCACAAAATTTGAAATTCACAAGAGGGGGAAGAGGAGATTTAAAATTTGCCCTCATAATTTTCATTCCCCCACCTTCCTTTAGCTTTCCAAATAAAGCGTAAGTGACGTGGCAAACTCATTTGATATTGAATATGACTCGCTAGTTTCAAAGGCCACTGGCAGTACTGTACCAATTGTGGTAAGAAGTATTAGTACAACTTCTAATTAATAAAAGGCGTGCAATTCTCTTCGTCTAACCATAAGGTAATACAGAAAAAAAGAAGGCTCTGGCCAAGCAACTGCATTAAACAAATGCAACAAGTTCTAATTTCTCCTATGGATAAACAATGCCAGCATCATCCACTTTAGCGTGCAAAACCTTGTTTCCCATGGCATTCTTGGGTGTCACTTCACGATATCTCATTAGTATACTCAATTGTTCAGAAAACCGATATGACTCGTCACAGATATTGGTTATATTAAACAAAAATATATAAACATCTCCCTGTCTCCCTTGAGAGAAGGGGGGTTGTTAGAATGCAGAGGAAGCTAAATAATTTGGGGAGAAAGAAATCTCACTTGGTAAGTACAGCTTCCCATCTAAAGCCAAGGCCATCCATCCTCCAACACAAACTTAGCATTGAGAGATCCACCTAACAGGAGTTTAATAGGGCAGAAGAAGGGTGAGGGTATTCACCAATATCATTCATTCCTGACAAAAAAGAAGAAATTGTCAGTTTAAGTCTAAATAAGTTTAGCAGATCAACGACAAACTCCAACAGTTACTGCAAGCTTTATCATACCACGAGACGCTGTCACATTGACCTCACACAAAATGACGACCTGTCCAGACTGATCCTTGGTACTGCTCTGGCAAAGGACCAAGCTGCGGATTCCGTTAATTACTTGCTGAGGTTGCTGCATCTGCTTCTCATGTTGTAGCTTTAGACGCTCCAAACTCTCATAATCTTGCCAGCCTTTCTGAATTTCCATTTGGTGGGCCATAGGGACCTGCTTTCCAGGAAATGGGAAGCTTGTCCCAATTGAAGCAGCACTGCTAGTTATCTGTGGGGAGTTTGCATAAGACGGGTAACCTATGGAATTATTCCCGATGCCCTTGATTGCTGAAGATATCTGACACCCATCCAACCAGCTATAGTTATCCAAAATTTGATTCTGAGCAGTCAAGTCTAAACCTCCATGGGTTTGCTTTGGAACAGCATTAAAACCAGGAGGAGGACCAATATGTCTGACGGGTCGAGCAACGGGATTCTTCTTAAAAGCAGATGATGGTTTTGCAGTCAAAGCATCAACACTCACTCCAGAAGAATTGGCAGCATTATATCTGGATGAAGGAGCAACAGCTTCTGGAGTATTTGCCTGATTCAAGAAAAAACCATTGCTATTAACAGCAGGCTGTCTCATGGAAACTGAATGGGCCGCAGGAAAAAAGTTGACAGTGTTCTCTTTAATCTCAGGTTGTGCAAGATACCCATTCTCCAGCATCCTTAGATCTTTGAAGCTATTGGACAACAAAGTTTCTTCTGTCAACCAATTTGAAGTATGTGATTTAACAGGTTGCAGATTACCGGCTGAAACATGATTCCATGGAAAAGCATCTGAAACAGTCACAGGCAGAAACTTATCAAGAGGCTGTGATGTTGAAGCAATTGAAAAGGGTTGATGAGTTCCAAAGTCATTCTTCTGTGGCTCCGATGTCCCCAAAGGAATGAAATTTTGAAGAGCAGTATCTGTTTGCTTCTCCACCACCGTAGGCTGAAAAACAATCTCTTCATCCTCGTCTTCCCCATCCACATATAGCTGAGAATTTGGCAGAGGTTCTTCAAATTTTACCGAAGTTGGTCCTCCATTTTCTAGCACCAGATCAGTTGCCTTAGGAACATTAAAATTGGGAGGAATAAGGTCTTCTCCTGACATTTGAGACTCAACACCAACAACGAATTTCCTTGCCTTTGAGTCATACCAAACCGTTTTGTCATTGATTTTAACCATACCAACAAGCACTTTTCCTGCAGCAAAAGCTCTTTTAACACGAGCACTTTTTTCCTTGTGCCCTTCACTTCCAAAAGAATGCTTCCTTGTAAAATCTAAAATGGTTTGTGCAGGAACAAGAGGCAGAAATCCTCTTAACTCAAAATCTTCCCATAAAGCAGGCCGGTTTCCAGTTTCTCCTTCTTCATATTTGGTCATGTTACCAAAACAACTTTCATCTTCATAGTCATCTATGGACATCGACCCTATTGACAAGAGCTTATTCATAAGAGAGACATAATAACTCCAGAAATTTGATCTAGCAGTTGCCTGGTTCTCATCCTCGTCGCCGCCTGTGGCAACGTCAGGATAAAATGCCAACCATTCAACAAAAACCAAAATGCCAGGTAAGAGGTAACTCAAGGAAGGATCATGAACTTGTTCGCATCTCTCCACGACATGCCCCATGATCTCAAAAATTGCAGTGAATGCATTTTGAAGCAGCACAGCACGCTGAACTATTTCTGCATAAGTCTGGCCTTCGCTCTCACGTTTCACATTATGAATGGTAAATATGAGGATAGCCACAAGTCTGACAAAGAAAAGTCCATTCTCAAAAGCATCTTTTCCAAAATTCATCTCCTCTTCTAGCCCAGAAGACAGAAGATCACATACACCACTGACAACCAAAGAAAGGACTTCCGCAAAGGTCTCCAAGCTACAACACGAATGCCACAGTAAACAGCAAATACAACACATAAATAGCAAAAAGCATAAGAATCACCAATTAGCATTTACCTTGTTCGAGTGAACAGAATCCCATTTAGTCGCACAAAGCGGATACAAAGCGATTTGTAGGTATCATGGGTGGTGTTGGCTTTACTTTCCTTGAAAGTTGCAGCTTCAGCAACAGTATCTTTAGATCCAACCTTGGCTTGCTGTACCCTTCCTTTTCCAGCAGACCGCATCTTAGAAGTTTTAGTAGCATCTCCATTTAGTTGAGAGTAACTCTGACGATTCTGACAATTCCAAAACAGGTAAAAACATGAATGTCAAAGTAACTATTTCCAAATTTCCATACATACAACAACACAAAGGTACATGAATCAGTTCTCACAAAAACTCAGCATGCTGATATTACTTAAAAACAATTTCCTAGCAAATTCATTTAAGTGCTACAATCTTTAGTATACAGTTGACTATATCTACACAGGCCTTTTTTTTTCAAATTAAGAGAAAAGGCAGTCAACCATTGAACAATTCCACAACCCCCCCAAAAAAAATAGAAGAAAGAAAGAAAAATAACATAAGAAAGAGCAAGAGAGAAAGAAAGAAAAGCAAGACCTCAATGCAGATACAGCACTATTGCCGGTTTTGTCTAATGCAAAATCTTTTACTCAAAATCTCGTCATAGAAAAAGCAACTAGAATGACTGCATTTGGTTTCCCCAATCACGGAAGCTATGGCCCATCCAAGCAACTAACAAGAATAACCAATTAATATACATTTATGCCCTTCAGAAGAAAATGTTGTCTTTGAAACCCAAATGCATTACCAACTCACTAATGTCTGAGATTTGCTTTTAGCATCTGCTTCGTAATTGAGAAAATGATTGTTAGGAGTGTCACAGATCCTACCATTCACTCAGCAGAGTATAATCCTGATCATGAGTAGGACTAATCTCACATAGATCTGGGTGAGATCACTTTTCTACATCCAATACTAATCATTCCACTTCTCTTTTAAACTTAGGATTTTCAAACCACAAAATACCTAAATAAGGTCTAAAGTCACAGAACCGTCATCCATCATGCTCTCATAAAAAGCTTCATGGCGCATTTGACAATAACAGAAAGAAAAGCAGAAGAAAACCATGAGAGCAGATCTTGAGGGATGCAGCATCCTTTCTCCTTTTACAGCCACTATCTAACAGTATGACAGACCAAGCTATAACAGCTAAGTTAGTTCTAAAGTCTCAATGCCCAAGACCAGTCAGGGTCCCAGGAAAAATTTCTAGGTCCGTTTGACACAGTAGAAAAAGAAAGGCGGAACACAGCCACAAGAATTGATCTTGAAAGATGCCATTTCTTTCTCCTGCGCCACAATCTCCAATAATCTGACAGTCCAACATGGGGGTGTAATCAAGTAAAGTGCAGTCAAAACAGTTCAATACTCAAGCTGGAGGAGAGTCCAATATTGAAGGCTCCAACTCAATTTGAGCTTGACTTTTCAAACTTGAGCTCGAATTCTATAAATACACCATGGTTGAAAAAACAACTAATTTTATGAATCTTGTACAATCCTGATAGATAAAATACACTTACTCGATTAGGCCTGCGAGATATTCAATTCAAGCATTTTCAAGTTCAAAATGACTCAAGAAAGTACTCATGCTACTTGAACTCAACTCAAACTTAAAAGAAATTGAGCCAAGAACGAGTACTTTGCATCGACACCGATTAGCTCACAGGTATCTTGACTCACTCACACCCATAGTTGAATCCATTTCTCTCATATTCTTTTCCTTATCACACCAATTATTGATCAACATCAACATCTCCAGTTCTTCCTCTTTGAATTCTTACTTCCAGTCTCTAGTGCATCACTGTTTGTCATGTCAAAATGCTGTATTATATAAATAGATTGTTGTTTATCTTTAAAGCCTATTCAGTTGTATGCATGCCTCTTTACAATGTCTTTCCTGTCTGCACCTCAACTTTTCTCGAATTTTGAGCTCTACCATTAAGCCTCCTTTCTCGTTTCTAAATGTTACAAAGCAGATAATTGACTCTCTGTCTCAATAGGCGTCACAAGTTACTTAGTTTGTAGCACCCTGTGATCCTTGATCAGATCCTCTTCATGAATAAAACACTATCTTAGTTTGGATCCGGATCCTAATAATCTCTCTCAAGATGTGATACTATAAACATCAGAATAGAAGACACAATATGTAACGTCTCTTACACCAGCACGACAAAAACTCAATAACTTGAGAAATTAAACCCACGACATAAACTCAATAATTTGAGAAATTAAAACTACAGAATCACTTTAGTAGCATGTAATGAATGCATTTATCTTAAGGAATACCTTTTCAAAGGCAACAATCAAGTTGTCCCTTGCTGTTGAACAAGGGCTATCCACAGCCAAACTCCGGAAATATCGGTAAATAGTCACCAAATCATCCCCAGAATACGAAGCCAAAATAGCAAGCTGCAGAGAAAGCAATTTGTTATGCATGAACATCCAGACAGCACTAGAAAGTCTGGCAATTCACCCCCCTCAAAGTTTTGTTGGGTTATGATTAAAAACCTGATGATGGGGGTTCCCAATAGACGGCCAAAGAGATGCAGCTTGGAGATAGTAACTGGAAGCTGCTGCAAACTCGCGAGCTTTTGAGTCAGGTTCTCCATACAGACCTTTGTAACGTGCAAGGTCGCCTAAATAAATCAAGCAACGATGACAGGATATTAAAACTTTTTTCACATCAGCAGATTTTTTTCCATCTTTCTCATACAAAAGTCCATTGTCTGCATCCTCAGAGAAGTAACCAAGAGGGAGACCATACTTAGATCTGATTTTCAAGATCAGATCATGATAGAACCCAGTTGCTTCAGAGAGAAAAGTCTTAAACTGCAGTCTTATTTTCGTTATTCGGTCTGGTCGAGAGGAGGGTCCTTTCCCATTTGGTGTTGCATTGGAATTAGCTGAAGCTTGAGCAGCAGTGTAGTGTGCTCTCAATTCCTCGATTCTCTTGTAATGCAATTGCCACAGAGCATGCTCGATATTGTGCTTCTCGGAAAATGAATGATCCTCAAGGATTATCTTTTCATAGTTCTCACGCATCTGTTGCCATATATTCGGGTCTGATGGAATTCGCGCCTGGGCAGACTTTCGACGCCTATTATCCAACTCAACGTTCTGCACAGAGAGAAAGAGTCAAAATGCCAAAAACACGAGCATAGAACACATATACAAGTAGGTGGAGAAGTACCTTTTCATAAAGACGACGTGCACATTCCCAGGATGGAGCAGGCGTGCTATCCATCTCTATGATCATTATCCATCAAACATCAACACTATTTGCCTTCTTGTTTGCTTCAGTGCCATGCAAATCCAAAAAATCATGTAAGTTTAAAATGACCAAGAACATTCAATGATTCAAAGGTAATACAAAAACAGTTATGCAGTGTCACAGCTGTTTGGTGGGGGTTAAATGCAGCTTAAATTGCTAACTTAACAGAACTTCATGCTGCTACACAGCCTATCACCATCAACCAAAATGCACAAGATTCAAACACAAAGTTCACGGCTCACCAAAAGCTTCGAAAACCTACCAGATAACTTTAGTCCGGACAAACTAACGAGAACAAACATCGTGGACCAAGCCAATTGAGCATGCATCGCGTATGATTATCGTTCTCTGACCAAAACAACTGCAGCCACCACTATCGCCAGAGCTTAAAAAATCCGGCCAGACCAGATCGCCGACCCTCCCGCCGGACCGAATCGGCGATTTCGTTCGCATCCGGGTCGCTAGTCTCCCGCGATCCCGTCGGGAGCAGCTCGGGAAACCGACGACGACAATCGCGAAACTTTCCCCCCAATTTCCCAGATTGCGAATTGAAAACCGACAGCTTCAGGCCAAAGAAATCGGAAGACAAAGATCAAAGCGCAACCACAAGACGAACCGAAACCGATTACCTGATTGCGCCGCACCGCCGACGTGCTAGGGTTTTCCCAAGAATCGCACCAGAGAGGCGAAATCCGGCACGGCCATGAGAGAGAAACAGCGAGAGGAAGAGAGAGAGAGAGAAAGAGAGCAGAAGAGGAATGACAATCTCAGGAGCGACTTTCTATGGGTCGTCTCCCGAGACCGTCCAACCGACTCTCCAGCCGTCGGATCGCCGCCAGCGTGATCTCGACCGCTCGAGACCTCTCCTTAGACCTCTTCGACCGGTTGCCTATCGAGAAATCTGAGCCCCTTGATGACTTTTTCACCGGTCGATCCGAGCCGTCGTTAATTCGGAAAGGAAAAAAAAGGCTAAAATACGAAAAATCGGAAATACCGAAAGAAATAGGGAAAAGAAAAATACCGAGAGGAGACAGAGAGACAGAGAGAGAGACGGAGTCTCCTTACGTTGGAGCGTGGGAAAGTCCGAAACGACGAGTCGTCGAGGTGTTAAACGGTCGGCAAGTCAACACCGGTTGTGGTCAACGTATCGTCACTCTATACGTCTGCTTCGATTCAACCGGAATGATCGGTATCCTAGTTGTTATGGATTTGGTGAAAATGGATTTACACACTCTCTCTCAAGCAATTAAATTAAAAAAATATTACAAATTTTTATTATATATAACCGTCATAATACTCGTGATGTACATAATCAATACTATTAAAAATTACGTGTATCATTGTCAAACATATAATTCATTATAGGAGATTTTCTTAGAGTACAATAAATCAAATGTGCTCTTTTTATAGGACTGAGCCGTGTAAAAACAACTATGATTTGACGACATTAATACAATTCTTTTTCGACATTATTAAAAAAATACTTGGCTTTTTTTTTAACTAATGGCTTGAGTGCAGTAAAAATGCTTGTTAGGGTTTATGGCCACGATCGGGGCACTTCAGCCTTCCATCCTTGGTGGTTGGTCCAATTGTAATGACCAAATATGATCTATGGTTGCATTTGGTTCAATTTTGAAAATGGATTTTTGGTGTAATGGGAGCTGTACACCATAGCCCTTTTGGGGAAATGTAGCTTGTGTTTAGTAAAAACTCTTTTGCAAAGTAACTTGGGTTTAAGTTATGTTTGGTTAAAAAAATTACAAAAAAATTTAGCTGCCAAATTTTCTTTTTTTTTCTATTTAAAAAATCAAACTGTTTGTCGCCTCCAGCAGTCAACCAAGGTCACATGACCTTGGGTGACTCCTAGCAAGGGTCGCCTATGCTCATACCACCTCAGTGGCTGTTGCATGGGGTCACACAACCCCAGGTGCTCATCAATTGGGGTTGCCAGCAAGCCTGGTCACCGTCGACGATTAGGCACAAATCCTAAAAATAATAAGGGCAAGATGGGAGTATTCAAAAAGTTAGTAAGTACAAGATGGGAAAAAAATGTTTAAAAATAATATTTCACCCAAAGTGCAAGGCTAATCCTTGCTTGAATTGGGTTTTCAGATTTTTCAAGCCTCGCATTTGACTGAAAGTCACTTTGAAAAGTTTGCCAAATACTCGAAGATTTTTTTAGAGGTTTTGAAAGCTGAAAGCTTATTAGAAAATCTAAACCAAATGTAGTCTATGTGGGCCAGTGAATGGGACGAGTCTATCGATTTTACATAAATCACCTCATCATGCAGCAAGAATCACCCGAAAAATACTCCATTCACCGAAACATCCTCCAAAGGTCCTGAAAATTAAATTAAATTTTAAAAAAGGAAACAATACTGAATAAGTCTACATCGCATACCAAGCAAAAGTGTTTGACCATGAGAATAAGAAGGGAGAGAGGATTTGTATTTGGAAGTAATAGAGAGATGATGAAACAATTTCCCTTTGTTTTTTATCATGTTTTAGTGAGATACCAAATTTGAAATTCGAATTTAATAAGGCCACATTAGTTTCTTTTCTCCCTTTTAAAGTTTAGCTGTATTATTATATTTAGATCCATAAAGTCACGTCAAGTTATTTTTTGTTGTCTGTACATGAGAAAACAAAGAACAATCATATTAAAGTATTCGGCTGTGGTCAAATCATGTCAATATCTCAGATTGGAAATTGAACTGATTTGTAAAGACTCTATTGTCATCAAGGGCCTTGCTCGAATGAGATCTAATCGACCTGTACGCGACACAGATCTTATTTTTTTGGTAAAATTTACTGCTCCATGAAAACTTCTATTTGTAATAAAACAACGCATAACATAGGAAAGTGCACATTTAGGTAAAAAGCTCTCGTTTATAATAACACCATTCTATTTGCGACAATAGTCCTATTTGTAATAAAGTAATGTCTATTAGGAAAAACCATCATTTTGTAACTCTTAATGCAAGGATTTGATTTTTATGGTAAAAATTTATCATAAAGGAGTAAAATCCCCATTTACGATAACACTAATAAATAGCTCAAATATCTAATTATAGTAAAATATTTTCTCTTCATGGTATCAAGGTCTCGTGTTTGGTAATATGCTCACTTTTTTGGAGTTTGGTCAAATATGGTAGTTTATGGGAGGAAATGTTTTAATTATGATAAGACTTCTTTAAATAGAGGGTTCATGATGTTTATCCACAAGTTCTTATCTTCCACAAATTAGGGATAATTGCCAAATGGTCCATGTGGTATTGTTATTGTATTAATTTTAGTCCTTGTATTTTATCCCGTGATAAATTTGGGTATTTAAATCGGCACGCGATTACTATTTCCAGGAAACTTTTGTATTTGCAATTCAAGCAAGTTTCCCTTTGCACGGAAAAGCAGATTCGGTAATTTTAATTGCGAACTTTTTTTTATTTTCATTCGATTTTTGTTTAAAAGCTCATGCAATATTAGTACGGATGAATTATAATGTACTATATAATATGAAAAGACACTTGAAGAATCCCTATCACAATAATAACTGGCATATCAAATTCAATTGCAACTGTCCAATCCCGTGCTTCCGTGCTTAAAAAGGTTTGCGGTACTATCTTTATACCTTTCCTTCCGAATTTCCCGAGCATCCAAATTAAAAAGATAGTTGAGTTTATATCAATAATAATAATTTAAATTAAAAAGATCTCTAATGCCTTGGAAGTATTCAAATTCAAATTTTTTTGTCAGCCTAAAATAATTTAAGTTAATCCTACATAGCTCCAATCTTCAGGTAATTAATTACTTTTTTATTCTACAAATTTTTTTTTTGGAATACAATCCGAGTGCTTTTTGTTTTTATAATTTTTATGGGATAAGACGTTGGCGATTTAGACATATTATTAATAAATAGTATAAAACGAAGTTCTTCGCGAGGGCGGTTCTCTCTCGCTTCCCCCCTTTCTCTCTCTCCGAGGACCGTAGAAAAAGCCTTCTCTCGTTCCGTAATCCAGATTCCTCGTCTTGTCTCTCTCTCTTCTTAGCTCTTTCTCTCTCATCGCCGTGCCGGCCGGCGCCCGGCCCTTCCGGTCCGCCCGTCTATCCGATCCGACCCACCGGACTTGCCGCGAATCAGGTGAGCTCGGTTTAGGTTCGCGCGTTGACGATCTCCTCTCGTCGTTTCCCTCCGATTTCAGTTGCATCTGCTGATTTTGAATGTCAGAAATCTCTTGCCGTGTTTGATTTTTTATTTTTGTTCAATTTTGGCGTGCGAATTCTTGGAGATTATCGTGTCTGTCGTCGTCGGTTTCGTGTCCTGAGAGCCCTGTTCTTCTCTCCTTTCGAATGAATTAGCTTACCATGGGATCCCCCCCTCCCCTCTCTTGAAACAGCTGCCGGAATTGAGGTTTTCGATAGTGGCGGTTCACTTTATTGCTTGATTAGTAGATGGGCATTGATTAAATGTCGCGCGATAGGGTTGATGCCGAGACGAGGTGTTCTTTTTAGCAGTATTGTCTATTTGATCGCTAGAAAGTCGAAAGTGATTTGCATGATGAGATGCGTGCCCTCGTGCCGCGGTCCATTGGGCCCTGCCAACTGACTTTATTGGTTGGTCTGTGGGTTTCAGTTGGTGCTTTTCTCCCATAATTATGGTATAGCGTCGAGCTATGGGTTGATTCTTGAGGTTTTGTTACTATTTGGATTAATCCCCTTTTAGAAGTTTATGCTATGTTTGTTGGAGGAGATTGAGAGGGAAGAGAGAGGATTTTAAATGTGCTGACTTTTTTGGATGGCGGGAAGGGAAGGGAATGGAAAGGAAAGGAAAGAATACGAAAGGATTAGGAGATATTAGGTGTAGTTAATTTTATGTGTATCCGTCTGAAAATGGAGCGATTCGGAAGTTGGTGCTTTCATTAAATGAGTCTTTCTTCTTTCTCACTTATAAAGTTATTTTGAATGTACAAAAGGACATTATAGTCATGATTCATTACTTTCTATTCCTTTCCGTTGGTTGCGTCCAAACAATGTAATAACTTAGTTTTTCCATTTCCTTTCTCTTTCTTTTTTTTCTGTATTTAAGACCCCTTCTTTTCTTTTCTAATCTCATCTACCGGATATACCATTATAGGGAAGTTGTTATTTGGCCGTGCCATGCTATATTTTGTGCTTTTTGGTCCTGTTTGAAGAGTATCAGACTCAGTCTATGTAGTCAGCATCCAATATTTGGTGTATCTTCTGGTTAATTTGCTCAAATGAAAAGTGTCTGGTTGCTTTTCATAGATGTTGATGGAATCGCAAAATCTGCGTCTACATCTCATGCATTCAATTGATGATGCTATTTCATGGTGCATCATGAATTCTCACAAATTAGCTATTGAACTCTCTTTTAACCACCACCAAACAGCCGTGTGACTGCATTAATGTTTCTGTATCACCTTTAATCATCAATTATTCTTTGCCATTTTAAGCTCATTCCTGTTTCTGGATTTGCATGGCACTGAAGCAAACAAGAAGGCAAGTGGTGGTAATGTGGATGGATAATGATTGTACAGACGGATAATATGCCTGCTCTGTCCTGGGAGCGCGCACAGCGACTTTATGAAAAGGTGCTTTTCTTTACCTATATATATATATATGCTTACAGTACTTGTGGCCTTGCATTCTGATGCATGCCCCTTTGTACAGAATATTGAGTTGGATAATAGGCGTCGGAAGTCTGCCCAGGCACGAATTCCATCTGACCCAAATGTATGGCAACAGATGCGGGAGAACTATGAAGCAATAATTCTTGAGGATCATACATTTTCAGAGAAACATAACATTGAGCATGCTTTATGGCAATTGCACTACAAGAAAATTGAGGAATTGAGAGCACACTACAGTGCTGCTCAAGCATCTGCTAATCCAAATGCATCAGTCAATGGGAAAGGACCCTCCTCTCGTCCAGATCGAATAACGAAAATAAGACTGCATTTTAAGACTTTTCTTTCCGAAGCAACTGGGTTTTATCATGATTTGATTTTGAAAATCAGATCAAAGTATGGTCTTGCTCTTGGTTGCTTCGCTGAGGATGTAGACAGCAGACTTTTGTCTGAGAAAGATGGAAAAAAATCAGTGGATGTAAAAAGGGTTCTGATATCTTGTCACCGTTGCTGGATTTACTTGGGTGATCTTGCACGCTACAAAGGTCTGTATGGAGAGCCTGACTCAAAATCTCGTGAGTATGCAGCAGCTTCAAGTTACTATCTCCAAGCTGCATCTCTTTGGCCGTCTATTGGGAATCCCCATCATCAGGTTTCATTTTCTTTATTAATAATTTAATGACTTTTTGGTTGAGGCGAACTGCTCCGCTTTATAGTGCTTTCTGGATGTTCATATTTGTCAATTTGCTTTCTCTGCAGCTTGCAATATTAGCTTCTTATTCTGGGGATGATTTGCTGACTGTTTACCGATATTTCCGGAGTTTGGCTGTGGACAACCCATGTTCTACTGCAAGGGACAACTTAATTGTTGCCTTCGAAAAGGTATTCCTTTCAAGATACAATGAAGTCCTGACATTCTAGCATGTGATTTCTGTAGGTTTAGTTCCTCAGATTGTTGAAATTATGTCGTGTGATACTCCAATCTCATAGATGTTACATTTCTTATATTCTTTTCTGATGTTTATTGTATTGAGTCCTGATTGAGTTGTTAGGATTGGGTCCTGAGATTTTCTTGGCTATTCATGGATTGAAAGTAAGATCTGATCAAGGATTTTAGGGTGCAACAGATTAAGCAACTTGAGATGACTTTACATACAAATAACCAGTTACTTGCAACAAAGATAGATCTCAAACAAGCTTACATACAATCTAACTGCATACAGGAGAAATAACAATATACATGACAAACCCATAATCAGATGCTCTAGGGAACAAGGAAGAATTCAAAGAGGAAGAAAAAGAAACAAATGATTTGGTGATGCTGCTTACCAGTAGAGTGGTGTGAAGAAAAAGAAACAAATGATTTGGGTTTCTCTGTCATATTATTGGAGAGTGGCAGTATAAGAGGAGATAGAAAGTGGCATCTCTCAAGATAATTCTTTTGGCGCACTTCTGATTTTCTTTTCTACTGTTCTAAATGGGCCTAAAAGCTTGTTTTGAGAACACGATGGCTTTTGGACACTGAGACTTTAGACCTAATTTATGTATTATGGCATTGAGAAATGCCATTTCCTTTCACCTTCTGCACTACCACTCTCCAAAAGTGTTGAAAAAGCCTAATTTCAAATTAAAGTGGGACGTTTAGTTTTGGGGGTAGAATTGCGTGCCTCCTGGATCTACACGGGATCAGTCTTCGCCATGTTCAGCACTGTACTCTGCTGGGCTGATCATAAGAATCCTTAATGATCATGGCCTCAACTATGAAGCATGCCAAAAATGCACTTGTTGGACATTCATGAGCTGGCAAGAACATCTGGGTTTCATAGGCAATAATTTTATTTAAGGGGAGCTTGCATAAAGATAATACAACTACAGTGATCCCAATATCAGCTGGAAAGGTGTTAACATATACTTTAATGAGGAATCTCATTTCTCATTAGTCACTCAGAAGGGCTGTGCACTTCTGCAGTTTGGAGTCCAGATGCATTCATTATAGTTGCCTAGTGAAAGATGGTACTTTGAAAAACACTTTGCATCTGGAGATGTGCATTGCTATAATTTATTTATTTGTTACGGTGACATATGTCTCTGGTTTTCACTTAATTTGATAGCCATATTGCATATGTAACATGAACTATATGACGAGATTGTAGCACTTAACCTAACAAGCTAGGAATTTGTTTGGTAATTAATGTTGGCATTACTTATTTTTAGCAAGTGCATATTCATGGTGCCTTTTGTATTGGCATGTCTGAGGAAAAAGTTCGTAGACATCTTTGTTTTTACCTGTTTTTGAATTGTCAGAATCGTCAAAGTTTCTCTCTACTGCATGGGGATGCTAAAAGTTCTATGGTCCAATCCACTGGAAAAGTGAGAGGACAGCAAGCCAAGCTTGCATCTAAAGATGCTGTTGCTGAAGCTGCAACTTTCAAAGAAAGTAACTCCAACACCCATGATACCTACAACTCATTTTGCATCCGTTTTGTCCGTCTAAATGGGATTCTGTTCACTCGAACAAGGTAAATGTTTATTAGTAATTTTTATGTTTTTTGCTATTTTCATGGTGTATTTGCTATTTATATTGGCATTCTTGGTGTAGCTTGGAGACCTTTGCGGAAGTCCTCTCTTCAGTTGTCACTGGTTTAGGTGATCGTATGTCTTCTGGGCCAGAAGAAGAGATGAGTTTTGGCAATGATGCTTTTGAGAATGGTCTTTTCTTTGTCAGGCTCGTGTCTATCCTTATATACACTATTCATAATGTGAAACGCGAGAGTGAAGGGCAGAGTTATGCAGAAATTGTTCAGCGTGCTGTACTCCTTCAGAATGCATTGACGGCAGTTTTTGAGATCATGGGACTAGTGATGGAGAGATGCGAACAAATTCGTGATCCTTCTTTGAGTTACCTCTTACCTGGCATTTTGGTCTTTGTGGAATGGTTGGCATCTTGTCCTGATGTTGCCACGGGAAGCGATGTTGATGAGAAGCAGGCAACTTTTAGATCAAATTTGTGGTCTTGTTACGTGTCTCTTATGAATAAGCTTTTGTCGATCGGGTCGATGTCCATAGATGACTGTGATGATGAAAGCTGCTTTGATAACATGAGCAGATATGAAGAAGGGAAGCTGGAAACCGCCCTGCTTTGTGGGAAGATTTTGAGTTGAGAGGATTTCTGCCGCTTGTTCCTGCACAAACTATTTTGGATTTTTCAAGAAAGCATTCTTTTGGAAGTGAAGGGGTCAAGGAAAAAAATGCTCGTGTTAAAAGAACTCTTGCAGCTGGTAAAGTGCTTGTAGGAGGGGTTAAAATCGATAATAGAACAGTTTGGTATGACTCAAAGGCTAAGAAATTTGTCATTGGTGTCGAGAGTCAACTGTCAGCAGAGGACATTCGTCCTTCCGATTCTACTGTGCCTAAGGCAAATGACATGTGGCTAGAAAATGGAGCAGAAACGGCTGTGAAATCGGAAGAGTTCCTGTCAAAATCTCAGCTATATGTGGAAGGGGAAGAGGAGGATGAAGAGATTGTTTTTAAGCCGACAGCAGCAGAGAAGCAAACAGATACTGCTGCTCAATATTTGGTCTCTTCCAAGACGGTGGAGCCACAGAAAAATGTCTTTGGAAGCGATCACCCCTTTTCAGTTGCTTCTATGTCAGTGCCTCCTGATAACTCTCGGCCTTTGGCCCCTTCAGATGCTTTTTTGTGGAACCCTGTTTCTGCTGGTAATCTACAGCCTATCAAATCTCATACTTCAAATCAGTTGACAGAAGAAACTTTGCTGTCGAATAGCTTCAAAGATCTAAAGATGCTGGAGAATGGGCATCTGGCACATTCTGAGATCAATGAGAACACTGTCAACTTTTTTTCCTGCTGTTAATTCATTTCAGATCAGACAGTCCGCTATTAGTAGTGACAGCTTGTTTCTGAATCAGGCAAATGGTCCAGATGCTGTGGTTCCTTCATCCATATATAATTCTCTCATGTCTTCTGGAGTTAGTGTTGATGCTTTCGCTGCAAAGCCATCATCTGCTTCTCCTGTAGGTTTAAAGAAGAAACCAGTAGCTAGGCCAGTCAGACATCTTGGCCCCCCTCCTGGTTTTAATGCTGCTCCTAAGCAGGCCAATGGACCCTTTTCTGGTTTAGACTTTACCTACCAGAACCAAATGTTGGATGATTATAGCTGGTTGGATGGTTATCGGATGTCTTCTGCATTTGGGGGCATCGGGAACAATTCCATCAGTTATTCAACTTTTGCAAACTTACCACCCATTAGTAGCAGTACTGCTTCAATTGGGGCAGTCAGCTTCCCGTTTCCGGGAAAGCAAGTTCCATCGATCCACCAAATGGAAATTCATAAAGGCTGGCATGATCACGAGACTGTGGATCATCAGAAGCAGATGCAGCAAACTCAGCAAATAATTAATGGGAACCCACAGCTTGGTCCTTTGCCAGAGCAGTACCAAGGATCAGTCTGGACAGGTCATCATTTTGTGTGAGATCAATGTGACAGCGTGTTGCGGTATGGTTAAGTTTATGATAACTTTTAGAGTTTGTGGTCAGTCTGCTAACTTATGGAGTGCGGACATGATAATGTATTTGTTTTCTCTTTTTGTCAGGAATGATATTGGTGAGACCCTTCTGCCATATCAAGCTCAGTTAGGCGGATCTATCAATGCTAAGTTTGTGTTGGAGTGTGGATGGCCTTGGCTTTTAGATTGGAAGTTCTACTTAGCAAGTGAGATTTCTATGATCATAATTATTGTGTTTCAACCTCTGAGAAATGAGAATTACCAACTACATTAGCCTTTGGTCGGTTAATAAACTTAGCAGATTAGTATAATGGAGCCAGATGACTGAGAGAAACCATATTGAATTCCTCAAAAATGAATTTACTGACTAGGCATTATGAATTGGCATTTAAGGAAAAACAAAATGCCTTGAGAATCTAGGTTTTGCAAATTAAAGTTGATTGCGTCAATATTATCTATTTATAAGACAAGTTAGTAGTTGCTGCATATTTCCAGTGCAGTCACTTCTTCTTGGCTTTCTTTTTTATCTTCTGTAATTGTTAGACAGAGACGTGCCTTTCTTGATTTGAATTAGGGATAGCTGTATTCCCTCCGATCCAGAAGTTTATCTCCTGAATAAGGTTAGGTATGTGAAGACTAGTTTAAAAATTGATATATCAAATGTTGTGCCAGACTACAAAATCAAAAATAATTTTCAGAAATTCATTTGGAGTGGTAGTTAAAACAGATGAGTCATAATAAGAGTCTGCCACATGCTTAATACACCTTTTTGTCATACCAATTTAGTACAGCAGGCTTTCTTCCATCTCATTCTCTTTTGAGTTTGTTCTTGTCTTGAATGTGACTCTTCTTTTGTCAGTTGGACAGGTAAGCCAAGCTTTGAAGCTCAGGAGGAAATCTTGGGGAAGTTGGACATTTTTAAAATGCCAGGTTCGTAAGCAGCTGCTTATTCTGGTAACCGTGGTCAAGATATGTTGGGTACTGAGATCATTAACTGTTGGGGATTATTATTATATCTGAATGATGGAATGTGGATGGCATGCTCTCTGTTCTACTGGGTTGTCCCCATGATGAGTTTGGGCATCTAGCATTGGCAGTTTGCAATGGGGGACGCATTTGTTGGATCAGCTTGTCAGAAATTTGAGAGCTCCAGTCATGAATTTGGCACTGTCCGGCTGATGCCGGGGAGTATCTGATGAGAATAATCCCATGGAGAGCTATGTGATGGGGTCGAGTCTGAGTAATGGATAGATGACATGTCTGGAACCGAGTATCTGCATTTCCATATTTGCTTTAGTGGTTTGAAGAACTGAGATAGAAGACTTAGTTTGTCTTGTCTTTGTTGAAGCCCGGTCAAGCTTCAGCACAATAAAGTCCTCGTGCTTCTCTTCTTTTTAGTGTCGGTGCGTCTGTCTGCGTCATGCTTTGTCATGCTTTTTTTTATCGACATACATATCTATATATATTGTCATACAATTGGTTCGACATATGGATTGTTTCATGCTGATTTGATACTGACCTGCTGTTCTGGATTCTAGGCTCTTCGAATTTGGTCTAGAATCGGGTCTTGTGCTTCACCAAGCAACTTCGATAGTTTTGTAGTCTCGCAAGTGACCTTTTGGGCTCTCTCTGTCTCTCCAGAGAACTCGTGTATGGGATCTGTAATTGACAGTTGCTTGACTGTGCTAATAATTGATGACAAGAAAAAGGACGAGCCTGAATATATCGCCGTCGTCATTTGGCCGATTAGTTTCATCATGTTGCAGGGAATGGTGAATTCTATGTCGTACTAAATCCGTGATGATGGATACAGATGAATGTGCATCATTGTCTATCTTGAAATGTGCCAAGGAGGTATCGGCGCAAACATGAATCAGGCTGCTTCATTCAAAGGAAAAATATGGTAAGATCTATCATTATTCACGGCGCGTGTCCTTCACCAAGGCCAAGGAAGGAGCAGATCTCGTCTATCTAACGGGGGGATGGTGACGGCAGTAGGAGATAGAGAGAGCCGATCATACTTCTTGCTGATAGATGGAAATCGTAACTTTTGAGTATATTATGATTGAGAAAAAAAATGTGAAAAGTAGGACAGAATCGGTATCTTAGGCTTTAAATTGGTACTTCTTATATTACCTAATATTCTCTATTACTATAATGTTTATTTACGTAACTTTAAGGTGATAATATAGTATTTTGAAATATGATAATTTGCAAGGCGTGAATTAATTGTCCGGCGAGATGTAAACCTGAAAGGTCGGCTTCAAGGGAGTGAGGAACGAGATGACTGATTGTGTATGTTTAGGTGCGCCTGACGAGAGTTTGTGTTTGCAATTGCCATACGACGCAAAACACAGACTTTTGTGTTCTGTTCTGCATTTGTCAAGATCGGCATACATTTCAGTTCGCTTGGCAATGTCAATGAGATATTTCATGAGGATGATGCATAGATCTCGATTCAGGTGCAGCTGTTCTTCATAAAAGACTGAACAGGAGAATTTAAAGGTGGGGACTTTGGTAGGCTTTCAAGTAGCTGCAAGAAGTGAATGAGCAATGGATCATTTCTCAACCACTGGGCCTAGTGACAAACATTTCTACAAGGGAATGCGAGGTAGGGGAGCTCGAATCCTTCCTTTATCGTAAGGTTGGGGTATGGACTATTTAGTTTTAGGTATAGATTTTGACTCATACTTTTTATATAAGGAAATATGGTAAAAGTCTAAGAGTAAGAGTATGATCGATAAAAACACAAAATAAATCACTTCCCTAAAAGGAATAAATCTATTTTCTAGATGGAAGAAAGTACA